>QWZN01000248.1:0-30764 GCA_003693225.1 Venturia aucupariae | reverse complement strand
CTTTATTATCTTCTTTATTATCTTCTTTATTATCTTCTTTATTATCTTCTTTATTATCTTCTTTATTATCTTCTTTATTATCTTCTATATTATCTTCTTTATTATCTTCTTTATTATCTTCTTTATTATCTTCTTTATTATCTTCTTTATTATCTTCTTTATTATCTTCTTTCAAGTTATTATCTTCTTTCAAGTTATTATCTTCTTTCAAGTTATTATCTTCTTTATATCTCTATTAGTAAAGTATTATTACTTTTTCTTAATAGAGTTTATTATCTATAAGATTAGTTTCTTTATATCTTTCTTTTTCAACTTAGAAGAAATAGAAGTCTTTATTTATTAATCTAATTTCTTTTAGCTTCTTATAATCTATAAATAGCTTCTTTCTTATAGAATAAGGATACTTACTAGACTAATAATACTTCTTCTTATAGATAATATATCCTAGAATATCTCTTAATCTTCTATCTCCTTAATTACTTTCTCTATCTTACTATCTTTCTCTATTTTACTTTATTATATATAAATTATTAGTATAAAACCAATTATCCTAGTAACGTTACGTCTAGGTATTAGGATATATAACCTATTGTAGACTCTAGGACTAGTTAGATATAGGTAAGATATTAGTCTAGTACTAAGCCAAGTTACGTACTATAGTACGTACGGCCTTGGCTTTATATACGTAGATATTTTATTACTTAGACGTAGGAGAGATTTATCTCTAGCGTTTACTCTAAATATATATATTTGATCCCCTTTCTCTCTTAATACGTCTATCTATATAGTACCTACTACGTATCCTTATACTAGGTAGGTATAGTTCTCGATTAGGTAAAGAGAATATATAAAATAAAGGTTCTAAAAAGATATTCCTATATCTATTATATATATATATATATATATATATATATATATATATATTATCTTTCGATTCTTATAACTAAAGTTATAAAACTATATACTCGCCTAAGTTTACGTACTAGAGTACTAGTTCTAGTTGCTATATAGTATACTATATAGTAAATATATAGTATAACGTAGTAGTAACGTAGTATATATATAGTATATATAGTATATATAGAGTATAGAATAATTATCTAGATATAAACCTTATCTTATTCTAGAGAATTTTAACTTTAAAGAAAAACCCTATCTATCTAACTTATTTTACTTCTACTATTATCTTTCTATAAGATACTATTTGAATTCCTCTATAACCTCCCTAGTTATTAGCTCTAGTTATTACTATAAATAATTTATAGAGTATTACTATAGTCTAAGTAAAGTTAAAACTTAAAAGGCTAAACCTAAGTAATAAATAGACTACTCTATAGCTTTCTAATAGATCAAATATTATAGACTAGTATTTAGAGACTCTAAGATCTCTATTAATAAGGTACTTTTTAGGTTTATACTAGCTTTTATAGAGTATAGTCCTAATTATATCTAGCTTATTAAGAAATTTTTCGAGATATTATATTCTAGATTTGTCTCTATTCTTATAAATATAATTCTAGAAGATTATATCTCTCTACTATTAAAGGGATAATAGTATAAGGATTTTTTATTTTTGTTTTTACTTCTTACTTATTAAAGATTTAGTAATAGGTTATAAAACTTAAGTACTTCTACTTAGACCCAACCTTATAGATATTATATAATTAGTCTTAGGTTTTAGCTTTGTATATATATATTAGAATAGAGACTTAGACTTATATAATAATAAGTAATACGTATAGAGTACTAACTACTAATATAATTCTTTATATATAAGGTTTTGTCTTTTACCTTTACTCTTCCTATTATACTTTATATTCTATAATTATTAATTATTCTATTTCTATTACTATTAGGTATTAGCTAAGCGGCCGAAGTTAATAATAATCTAATACTATATTACTATACTCCACGCGCCTATACTACTCTATTAGATACTTCTATCCTCTTTTTCTAGTTTCAAAGTAGTTTTAAAAAGTCTATATTAATTACTAGAGTATTATAATCTTATACCTAGGCAAGTCTCTATAGTAGAGTTTCTAGGCTTTTCTATTAGAGAAGATAGAGAATATAAGCTTAGGTCTTATAATTTCTATTATCTAGTAATAATTACTAAAGATAGTAGGTTCTAAGTAATAACTATATACTTAGCTCTAGTATATTTATAGTTCCTTAGATATAGCTTAGCTAGTTTTAAGAGTTACTTTATAGTAGTTTTAGGTTATAGCTAACTACTTAGTTAGAATTCTATTTATTACTAGTATAGATTTTATAGTTATAGTAGAGGGTATACCTATTAGTATATAGATTATTAAGTTCTTAGAACCTATAGAGCTTTAGTAATATTTAGTAGAGGTCTAGCTATAGTTATACTTAGTAATAAATAAGATATAGAGATATTAGTTATAGTCTTTATCTATCTTTATAGATATTTCTAGTACTTTTTCTATATAGCTAGGGTTCTAAGAATATTATAGAATAAAGTAATAATATCTTAATTAACTATCTAAGCTAGAAAAAAATCTTTCTTAATAAGAAAGCTTCTTATCTTTTTTAAGAATAGCTTATTAATCTATTTTAATAAGATTTATTAAGGTTAAAGAAGCCTTTCTTAAAGTCTTTAAGAAGTAAGAACTTAGCTAAGTTTTACTATATATTATTATCTAGTCTAGCTATTATAAATATATTAATATAATCTTCTAATAAGTTCGATATATTAATCTCTTATATAAGTAGCTCTTCTAGTCTATCTCTATTAATATAAGTTAGGTATTTTACTAGAATATTATTAGTATATCTCTACTAGTTCCTATTAAGTATATAGGTATAGGTTGACGTTAATAAAAATAAGAATAATAAAGTAAAGAATTAAAGTAAAAACTAGTTATTAGTATAGTATATTCTAATTAATTAATAATCGATAAAAGAGCTTATAGATTATAGTAATATACTACTTCTATACTATAACTACTATATTATATCAAGTAGAGTTAGTAGGTAGAAATAACCCTAATCTAAAAGTAGTATCCAACCCCTATCTATATATATTACTATATAGGATAGTATTATCCAAACAAATATATATAGTAGAGATTAAAGAATTTAGTCTATACCTAGACCTAAAACTAGAAGTAGTATTATCTAGAGTAGAGAGCTTCTTATTTTTCTATTTATATTCTATAGTTAAGTTATATATTATATATAATAATATTTAGTTTATCTAGTATTTCTAGATATATAGTTTTAAAAGGCTTAGATCTAGTTAAGATTTATACTTAAATAATAAGTTAAAATCTTAGTATACTCTAGTCTAGACTATATATAATAAGGTAGTAGTCTAATAGTTTTAGTTCTATCTTAGTTCTTATTTATAATTATCAAAGTCTTGATAATAGAGGTTTATATAGAGATATAAACTATATTTTCTTCTAGATAGAAGTCTTATAATTCTTACCAATCTATAGATAATAGACTAGTATAAAGATACTAGTAAAGTAATCTACTAATTAGTATTAGTTCTACTTTATAGAGCTAGGGTAGAATATCGTATACTACTATAGATATAGTACTAACTTAGCTAGTAGTAAAGAAGATTATAAGAGGATATAGACTAGTAAAAGATAATAATACTATAAGACGAGGATAAGAGCCTATAGAATAATAAACTACTAGTAGTTTACTTAGTTCTAGTAATAGTTCTATATCTCTCTAATTATCTAGTAATTAGAGATATATATATATAGTTTATATCTAACCCCTATACTTAGATATAGTTTCTAACTATTATTATAAGCTATTATTATATCTCTATATTTTACTATATATTATAATATAAATAGATAGATAGTCTAGACTATCTACTATCTATTAAATAGTACTACTTACCTTATTATTCTAATACTTTTCTATATAGCTATAATATTACTAAAGTCTACCTTAGAGAATATAATAGTATTAATTATCTACTAGTACCTCTAAATAAATAATAAGATAGATTTAATAAATTTATTCTACTTATTCTAGTCCTAAAGTTTATAGTTGAGTAATAGTAGACTTAATTAGCTTTACTATTATCTAGTTCTTACTACTATCTATTTATCTATATCTAGAACTATTACTTTTCTAGTAATTCTAGAAATACTTCTAATTATCTTAACTTTGAATCTTAAGATATTATATAGTAAGTAGTTAATCTCTATAGAGATTACTAGAATATAATAATCTTAATATAGTTATATTACTAATAGTCTAACTACTATAAGTACTAACCCTAGCTATATATAATACTAAGAAACTTAGTAATAGTATTAAGTAAAATCTATACTTAGATAGTATAGACTACTAAACTCAAAGTATATAGTATATACTACTAGCGCGCCCTACTCTAATTTCAACTTTTCAGTTGGTATTTATCAGTTGGTAAGCTGATCGACAAGGGTATTGATTGGCGAATCATACCTACTAGAGGCCTGTATCTATTGGATGTTGATACAAGACTGGGGCGCGCTGGTACCGCTCGTGTCACCCCAGCAAATGAAGGTTCCCCTGAACAGCGCAAAAGGCCGTGCTGGAGCGCGACTGATTGGCAATAGATGAATCATGTAGGACCCCCCGCGCGAAAGGGGGAGGACAGGAAGACTCCACATATACAACCAACTCGAACAAGAGTTCATTGTCCGAGTATTGAGACTCATCCGAGACCTCGGATTCGGATTCGGATTCGGATGCTGGAAACGGCAATGAACTGGATAGATACCTGGCGTGGTGTATCTTGATACTGGTGTAAGATAACTTTGCGAGTGGAAGTCATCACGGGTCAGTTCAGTAGGTATGTTAGGTAGTACCAGAACTACAACCATCTACTATCATATCGCCTTCGGCTTGCTTAATCGTTGAGCAGCCCTCTCACAGATCTCCTCGTACTCCTCCATCCCCCGCTGCAATACCTTCAGCTGTCCACGAAACATCCGATACACAACTCTCTTCTTACTAATTTCATCCTCCTCGTCCTCCTCACCCTCCTCATCAACTTCCTCGTCCATACTAGCCCGACTCCAGATCTTCGCCGAATTCTGTCCTTCGACCACGCAGCGCATAAAGAATCGATCGTGCGTGACGACAAGTAATGCTCCCTCGTAATCTCGCAGGGCGAGCATGAGCCCAAGAATGGTGTCTGCGTCGAGATGTGTCCTAGCGCTATCAGTCCTGTTCACAATTGACGTCGCAACAAGCTTACGTGACTTCATCTAGGACCAGCAGATGGGGCGGACTCCATACGAGCTTTGCGAAAGCTAGACGCACTTTTTGACCTCCCGAAAGAGCGGCAACAGGCACATCACTCGCAATTGCGCCCTGCAAGCCGAGGCTGCCCAGTACTGATCTTGCTTCTTTCTCCGCGAGGTGGCCTTCGGCGACGTCCATCAAATGCTTCAGACTGCTCACTTCAGGGTTCGCATTCCCAAAATCTTCCAATTCCTCAACCACCTGTTGTGAGAAACGAGCAAACTTGGCCCTCGGATGCCTCGTTATGGTGCCTTTTGTCGGCAAGAGACCAACCACAGAATTCGGCGTCGATATGTGATCACTAGTTCCCATCACCAAGGACACAAGCGTCGTCTTTCCACTGCCATTCAATCCGCATATACCCACCCTCTCACCTGGATGGAGGGTGAGACTGATGTCTTTGAGTATATCGGGACCTTTCTTCCCCTTGCTTCCAGGATATGCATAAGAGATATTCTCCAGGCTCACCAAGGATCCCGGAAAACGTAAATCTGGGGGAATGGGTGGAAACTTGATCCTCACTGGTGGATCGAAATCCGGCACATCAATACCCGCGCGTGAGGCATTGTGATATCCTCCCATATCTCGGTTCAGCTTGAACCGATGACCCTTTGAGTTTACCTGCATACCCATCCGCTCGTCGAGCTTCTTCTGCCGGGAAGCGGCCTGCTTCAGCTTCTTGTCATCTCCTGTACGCTTGGCTGCCGACTGCGCATTCACAATGGACTGCTGCATGTGCGACTTTTGCTTCTCCTGAGCATCTTTCATATCGGTCAGCCACTTTGCCTTCTTGAGGCGTTCGCTCTCGTATGTGGAAAGGTTGCCTTTGAAGCGCTCAATCTTTTGGTTGCGAAGGACAAGAAGCTCCTCGCCTACATTATCCGCAAATCCGCGATCGTGGGTGACTACCACGATAGTGGTGCCTTCTAGATTCTTGACATATCCCTCGAGCCAAATTATGGATGGTAGATCTAGAAAGTTGGTTGGCTGTGACGTTTAGCGACACCGGCGTATTTTTTGTGGAAAGCTCACGAACCTCATCGAGAAACAGAACATCTGCGGTTTGGCACAGGGCGCAAGCAAGATCACATCGCGTCCGCCATCCGCCTGAAAGCTTCGACGTCGAGTCGTCAATCTTTTCAACCGGGAAGCCGAGACCCAGCAGCACCGTCCTAGCCTTTGCCGATGCAGCAGAAGCATTCATCTATCGCGATTAGAAACGACACCTCCTTCACATATCGCACTTACCATTTCCAATTGCGACTGCACCTCCGACAACATATCCACCGCACCCTTCGTCTCTTGACTGATCACATTTGAATCGACAGTCTCCAAGTCCGTCTCTAACCTCTCACGCGACTCGAAGAATCTCTCCTCCATAACAATCAGCTCCTTCCTCGCGTCCTTCCCCCTTGCCCCACTCCTCCTCGTAGCAATCTGTCTCCACTCCTCCAATTGTTTCTGCAGCCTCTGGTGACCAATCTGTCGATACGCCTTAACAGGTGCCGTAGGATCCCCCTGACTTTCCACAGCCTTTGACAGAACTTCCTCTTCTTTCACAAGATTCTCCCTCACAGCATCACTTCTCACAACGTGATCGAGGACCGTTTCTTCTCGAATCGACACGCCACCAATCTTCTCTTCCAAACTTAACTCCCTCGTTTGTCCTAGTAGAAGAATTCTTATTCCCCAGCTTACGCCCGGGACCCTCCCCTCTGCCAAAGCCTTCAGCAGGGTACTCTTCCCCACACCGTTTCTTCCAACGAGCACGTAATGCCCACCTTCTTTCAAAAGAAATTCAGCATTATTCAATATCTCCTTTTTGCCGATGGATATTGAAAGATTTTTGACGAGGATCTCGCTTGTGGTGGGTGCTGTGAGGTTCAAAGCGTCGAGGTGAAAACGGGATTGTTGGGCTGTTACTTGTATGGCATCTTCTTTTTCCTGCGAAAGTGCCTTTTGGGCTTTACTTGAGAGGGCAGTGACAGTTGGCTTGACCATCATGCAGGAGTTTATAGTTCAATTGTTGACAAGGCTGGTGTTTGGAAAGTGAAGACGAAGGAGAACGACGACGAAAAAACGTGTGAGAAGGTTGGCAAAACCAGGAATCAACTGTACAGAGGATGGAAGGAAAGTACCATAGTAGATATGACTCAGAGCGGCAGTGCAACGCAAGTAGGAGTCAACTAGGAGGTATGGATTGAATGGAATACGGAGACAAAATCCCGTGACACCGTGCAATGGAAATACCTGAGCCGGGAAATTATTGTGAAGGTTAAGCGACGTCTTCTTTCGCTCTAGCGCCTTTCCACTGAAGGACGCTCCATTGATTTCTCATCATAGCATAATCCAACATTGACAAGTCATTCCGCCACCCACAAGCCCATCGCAAAGCATTGCCAATGTTTACGCAAGTGCTAGCAATCCAAATGGCCTAGTAACCATCCACTTCTATCCCGTCTACTACCTTCGAGAATTTGTGTCTCTCGTGTATATAACTGTCCCCAGATCTCAATTGACCCTCTTTCTAATGTCCAAAGAAATCCAATCTCCTCGAGCTTCAGTAACTTCTTCAAAATCTACTTTCAGTCTAACAACAGCAGCAGCAGCAGTTTTAGTACTACTCCTCGCAGTCACCGTGGCTTTCTTCGGTCCCCTACGCACATCGCTCTCTCGAACTCTACCAAAGACCTCTACCCTTTCACGCAGCATGTCGACTTCCCCTTCGTCCATGAAAATTGTCAAGCGTTCATGGAACGACCGCGGCGCTGCTGACCATGGATGGCTATACAGCTTCCACACCTTCAGCTTCGCTTCCTACTACAACCCCAAATACGAGGGTTTCGGTCCTCTACGCGTCATCAATGAGGACCGTGTCGAGAAGGGGACAGGATTCGGAACTCACAGCCATGCTGAATTCCTGATCTGGTCATATATCGTTTCGGGCGAACTTGAGCACAAAGACTCCATGGGCAACCTCGAGACTCTGAGACGCGGCGAAGTGCAATTCACTTCTGCAGGCACAGGAATCAGGCATTCCGAGTACAACAGGAACAAGACACAGGTATGCTCATTTCCTTCTGACAATTATGCTCAGATCAAATACTGACGATTCCAAGGACACGCACTTCCTGCAGATCTGGGCGAAGCCAAACGTCAGAGGTCTAAAACCAAGCTACATCACCCGCAAATTCACCGATGAACAGAAGAAGGATACACTCGTCCGTGTTATTGAATCAACAGACCGCCATACCGGGGGCGAAAAGGAATCCGATCCAATCCCGGCACATTCAGATGTCAGCATGTTTGCTAGCATTCTTTCGCCAGGCAAGAGCGTCACACACGATATTGTTGTCGAAGGAGAACGGAAGATATACGCACAGCTTGTCATGAGTGGACGCACGCAGCCAAAATCTGGCGGTGCGTCCATCAAGATTGGCGATGTGGTATTGGAAGAAGGCGATGGTGCTTTCATAAGTGGTGCTAAGGGCCCTGGCAAGATTCAGATCGAGAGCGTTGGTGCTAAGCCAGCGGAGTTTTTGCTCTTCGATATGGGATTGAAGGAGCAATGAAGGACTCCTTACTTGTAAACAGTGAGTGTGCCAAACAATGGTCCTGTGTATTGATTGATTAGTAGAAAATAGATCTATAGTAACAGCTCGAACTGCAAGTAAAGACCAAGCGAAGCTATTTGGGAAATCTCAGCAAAAGAATGGACTCCGCAGCTGTGATCTTTTTTATCCCTTTTCCTTTTTAATTCTTTTGGAATTATTCATTCACGAAGAAGGGTTATATACTTGTTACATCAGAACATTCTTCAAGCAGTTGTCATAGTCGAGTAGCCCATACTTGAAGGCTTATCTGTCTTTAAACTCAGGGACAGCCTAACAGGTAGATGGTTTGACTCCACAGCTGTTTTTTTTTTCGATGTTTTTTCCTTTTAATCTGCCATTTGACCAGAATCAGTCTAGAATTTTCTCATCCTCAAGACAGAGAGTATCTTCGAAAGTTGGTCCCTAACGCCATCATAAGTACCCTCACAACAACAAAAACACCAAAGCAGAACTCACAAACAAGCCCCATGCTCCAACAGCCTCCCTCATCCCAGCCGCCTCTTTCACAGCCTCGTTGTCCACATCTCCGACCTCACACTTCTTCTTCCCCAAACCCGTCGCATCAGCCGAGTCAGTAGTATTGAACAAAACCTCAATCCACTGCACGTCGAAATACGCACTCGTCCCAACCTCCATACTCCCACTCCATGTACTGTTCGCCCCCCACATATCCAAATACAACCTCGTCCCTTCCACCGCATCAACAACAGCACTAGGAACATGCAATGTTGACGTATTCACCTGCACCTCATCCGCATAAACAACCGTACGTCCAGGCACCCAATCCAACCGATGAACCATCCATTCATCCCACCTCCCTTCCTTTGGTAACGACACATTAGAGGTGGCACCTGGAATGAGCGTCCAATCTGGAGCCCCCAGGTCAGCGGGTTGATTGGAGTATTGAATCTTGTTTTTCGGGGCGCGGGTGAAGATTTCAATGTCGGCTTCTTGGGTGTCGTTTTTGTAGGTGAAGATCCCTGCGATGGCGCCGGGCGAACCGTGGACTCGGGAGAAGATGCGGATGGAGGCGTGGGAGATGTTGTGTTCTGTGTATGTTATTTCGCCTGAGGGTTGGTTGAGTGGGGTGGTCCGGCTGGTGGAGAGGGTCAGATAGGATTTGTAGTTTGTAGAGGGGTCTGTGGAGTTTGCTTTCCGGACGTGTTAGAATGTTTGAGATGGGAGGTAAGATACCTAAGAGATGGGAGGGAGGGACCAAGACTGACTGATGGAAACATGGGAGTTTGTGAAGTTCACGGGGATCACGGTGCCGCCTGGTGACTTTCGAGGAAAATCTCGGACGAACCAGTCTCGTGTCCACGATTCATCTTTTACGATTTTGCTTCTTGTCGATGAGGAGACGGACGGGGATGATGTGTTTGAGTGACTCGATGTGGTCGGACTCAGGTTACGAAAATCGTAGAAACGATAGTATTGGAATGTCGATGCCGCAATACCGTTACTGGTGAAGGAAGTACAATCGTTTGCTGGATATTGAGCCAGTATCGCTGAGGCGAAGCATGCGGATAGGAGGAGTATGGTAAACATGACAATTGGGTCTGCCCGCAAGGAAGAGAAATTTCTAGGTTTTTTTTTATATTGAGAACTGGAAAAAAGTGAAGACAACGAGAAACTTCTGTCTGGATCGAGGTTGCGAACGATGCCATCAGCATACATTCCACAAGCTTTCATCTCGCCAAAGAGAAACAAATATTCAGCCCATGCGCACTGCAAAGGGGGCGCACGAGTGGAATCTGGACAGGTATGCACAGGGCGAGAATTTCATTTTGCCGTGCCACGCCTTTTCCCGTTTATTTCGTTGCGTCCACGCATGCATTCTGTTGTTGCTGGGTGTCACAAACTGTGTATTTTTGGTAGCGGCAAGGCTGAGCCTGGGCCGTGTCTCAGGAGGCGCCATGCCTTACTTGACAGCTGTCAATATATTGTTGGACGAGCCTGACCCAATCGTTGGTAAAAGTCTACAACTCAGAAGGAAAGATTGGTCACGTTGTGCGACATATGATGGATGCATTCCGCTTGCGTAATAATGTAATGAAGAATGTGGATTCGTAAGTAATTAGCTGTGATTTCCGGCGATTTATACTAGTACAGTGTTTGAATTATAAGTTGTGATCGTAGTCAATAATTTTCTAATTGGCGACCACTTGAAGCACGAAAAGTCTCGTTGCCAGGATCTGGTGAGCCGATCTGTATTATACGCCTATAACAACATGATGCCTGTGTATTTTCAGAGAGCTATTTGAGTTCCATCATCAAGCGCCAAATAACGAACGATATCCAAACAAGCACGTGGAAGAGTCTTCTTCGTCTTCCATTTAAGGATCGTGGCAGACTGATACACATGCCAACGTCCCCATCTCGACGGCCAGTTTCAATGGTTGGAATAGTTCGACCTGAAGCCGCTTCTATTGCTGCGACGATCTCCTTCACTGAATGGCCAGTGCCTGTACCCAGATTGAATACATGAAAGCCGGTGTCGAAAGATTCTTCGACGAGTATGGCATTGATCATCTCATTCTGGATTGTCTCCAGCTCATCCGAATCTGGATTCTACAATGCTCCAGGCGGTAGTCGCAGCCCCTTCGGACCGCAGAGGATAAGCGAGCGAGCGGGTGGTCGAAACAAAGGCCATGATTTGGGAGAGAATGTTGTATGGAATGTCGTTAGTCACAGAATGGGATGGATTTGGATGTTGGGGAGAGGTTTGGGTCCTGAGACACGGGACGAAGCTAAAGGGGAGTAATAGGGAGGTTTCGATGAGGAGGGAGGTTTTGTACGAGGTTCTCTAGGGGAGTGATAGGAAGGTTTCGATGAAGAGGGAGGTTTTGTACGAGGTTCTCTAGAACTATTTTAGTTCCAGCGGGACCAGCCGGGACGACGTCCATCCATCCAACATCCATCCATTCAACATCCATCCATCCATCCCTCCCCTTGCCCATCGACACAGCCCTACCTTGTCACCGACCCGAGTAAGGAATGAGTCTCCTGCATACTCACTCTCACTCCTTGACCCGCATCGCATGTCTTGGAGCTGCTACCACACTTCCCTCCAGAGCTTCAGAGATTTTGCCAGATTCTATTCGGAGCGTAGCTATGTCTTGCAGACTCGGCCTTTTCACGTCGTTGTATCATTGCTAAACCATTCTGACAGGTAGATAGCTCGGTGGGAACGTGGATACGACCGATATCCTGCTTCACTTGGGCGCCGACTGTGACACAAAGGCTTACCGAGAGACAAAGGTCCATGTCAAAATTGTATCAATAATGGCCTGACCCGGAAAGCCATTCCTAGTTGTTCGCACGGGTTCGAGCTCGACATCACCAAATGTCGTTTCTCCAAACACTGGATCCGAGCCGATGATAGATTGTCGCCGATTTCGAGGAGGCAAATATCATCCGTGAGGCAGCTCCAATAGACCAGGAATGACAGACATTAGCCGATACCACCAGCAGATATTGCAAACCTCGAGAGCGCTCCTGGTTCAACCAGCAGTGACTTCCTTCGCCGGCCCATGGTATGCTGAACCCACTTGCCGCTTTCGCCAAAGCAAAAGTCACTGCCAAAAGGGGAAATTTCTAGCCTTGCGGGAGGTTATTGTTCCCTTCCGAGCCCTACGCCTGGTTTTCTCCGCGATCTATGTGCTCAGCCCTGTAATGCTAGGCGAGATACAATGTAAGGCTGAACCAGCCAGGACCAGCAGCACGGTGCATAACCCCAGACCGTGGACATCTCATCAGTCATACATTGGTCGATGTTGTACACTTGCCCCGTTTGTTCATTTCATCCCTATTCGTCACCATCGCGTGTCTGTACATTCATCTCGCATTGGATACTATTCTTGTACATCATTCTAGACTCAGATCGCCTCGCATTATTCAATAGAATGAATGCTTTTGCGGCTGAACCTCGATGCGGTGACGGTGTGCTTGACTATCGAGACTGAGAATGTTTCCAAGTCCCTTGGATCCTACATTAAACTGGTTGTCTGTCACTCTTTCACTCCCAGTCCGATCATAGCTACTGTCTGTCATTCGTTTACTGCAGGTCGAGCATCCTTTTTGACAATTTGTCTATACACTCGTTAGCTTTGTTCGTTACGGAATGTCCTATTCGCGATTCGCTCAAGTAAGTAGCCACATAGCAAAACTTATTGATAGATCTAGCTAACGACCGGTTCAGGAGTCAGCGACTGCAGATGATGATGATGATGATCAAAACCCATTCTCCGGCCAACATGTCGAGTATGAATCTACACTCTACGACTCTCGTGGTTCGACCCGAGCCGGATCAGTGGTTGGAGATTGGCAAGATTCCGCAGCTTCACATCGAGAGTGGCCCATTCCGAGCCCGCTCAGCAAGAATTTTGATGAGTCCAGCTTCAAGAAAGTGCATGACGACCACAAATCACGACCCAAACAAACTTCAGGCCTGGGAACCTCTCCCTACACTTCAGTTCCTTTGTCTAGCGAAGAAGAAATCACACAGCTTGAGCAGCGTACAACATTTCCAACAGGTGAGTTTCTTTAGAGGATAACTCAATTTTAGTCAAACCACGACCATACTGACGACCACAGAACTTCCTGAACGACCCCAATCCCGAGGCCACAGAAATATCTTCGGGCGCATCAAAGACAGGATCTACGCACATGTCGATCCCAGATCCATACTACATCTCTTCGATTTTAGGCCTTGGTTTTACCCATTTACTTGGAGAAAATATGCCGTCCTTTTTCTCATCGCTTGTGCCATCGCCGGCATTACAGTCTCGGATCATTATACTCGTTGGATCGAGAAGTCGATGAAAATTACAAGGAGTTATATGCTTCCTGTTCTCATCATCTCCGTCTGCGCAGAACCTATCATCATTATGCTCATCCTTCCAATCGCCATCGTTCCCGACATACCCGCGCACGAAATCGCTGGAAATTTAGGACAAGAAGACCCCGAGTACGCTGCAGAGAAGAGCCAAGGCTCAAATGGTCCCTTCGAAACCGCTCTGGTGATCCCCTGTCATGATACCGACCACGGGGCAATGCGAACTACTATAGACTCGGCCTTGCCTCATTTCCGTCCGGAAGACATCTACATCGTTGACAACGGCCGTACTCGCTATCCTAAGCATCCAGAAGGCAATTTCAGATCATATATTCGAAGCATACATCCCGACATCGTTTACATGTGGAGTCCCATCGGTTCGAAGAACGCAGCTCAACTTGTTGGAGCTTTGGCGGCACGAGACAAGGGCTACAAGTATATTATGACAGTCGACGACGATGTTTGCATTCCCAAGAATTATTCTGCACCATCCGAGATGATCAACGACAAGTTCAAAGCAGTAGCATACCCAATCAAGGCCATGGACGCTCAGTGCAATGTCCCTTTGTGGCTCGTGGCATGGCAGGATGTAGAGTATCGTCTATCCGGTCTGGCAAAGTTGTGCGAAGATCGTCTCTGTGGCACCCAATTCCCACATGGGGCTGGATGGTTCGTCGAGCTTGATGCTTTCATTGAGCTCATGGAGTTCCACCATCCCATGGATTTCATCGCAGAAGACTGCAACGCTGGTCTGGGTCTTAGTGAGATGGGTAAGGGTATTCGCTTCGATGCCCGTTCATATCTCGCAACAGAGGTCCCAACCACTTTCTTCGGACCAGGCCTGAATTGGTGGAAGCAACGCCAAAAGTCGTGGGAGATGGGTCGACATGGTCGGCTATTCGCTTTCATCAAACACTTCCTCATCTCCATGCCACCCAAGAAGACGATTCAGGGTATTCTATGGCACAAACTCACCTTCTTCTACCTCATCTGCACAATCATTATCGACTGGCTTCGCATTCCGACGATTGTGGCTCTTGGTAGAACAGCAACATGGTGGCGTAACGCTCTCTTGCTTATGCTCTTCTCCGCCGTGCCTCCTTTACTTTACAACTACTGGAAGTGTCGTCGCCGTGCCGATATGAAGGTTCGCTTCTGGGCTTGTATCACGTTTCCTTTCTACAAGCAAATCTATGTCATCGTTGCCATCTGCGGAGCCATACGCTGGGTTGGTTTCTACCTTGGAGGACATGTACGACCACCGACCATTCAACAGATGCTCAAGAGCAACGACGACAGATGTTTCTGGCTTGACCCAAAATTTAGAACAAACCCAGCTTGGCTTGCCGATGAAGCGGAAGCGAAAGAACAAAGCTCACCGCCCGAGATGGCACAGCTCGAGCCAAATGAACAAGGACAGCTATCAAAGAGACTTTCCAAAAAACATACCATGCCCTACGAAAGCACCCTCGAAGCTCCACAACCGATATACCAACGTCCACTCCTCCACGGTTCAAACGACGATCTGACACCACCCTCTAGACAGCCTACAAGAGTGGCAAGTCAAGCAAGTAGCATTCACGACCCCTTCCTCGATCCAGATGACATCACACCTTTCCCATCGATGCCACCATCACCAATGTTCCCGCCAACTCCCTCATTGAGTCCAGATTTGTACGGCAAATTCCCGCGACATCCATTGAGTCCGACGGTACAACGACCACAGCTACAAACGAACGAGAGCCATTTTTCGAAAGCGATGACTTTGGTTGAGACACCAGATGCCAAAACACAAGCCTCTTATTTCGATAAGAGGGAGGAGGGTGTCCCTTCAACGGCGAATAGTCAAAGAGGGGGAGACGGGGAGGCAAGAAGGCAGGAATGGTCGCAAGTACCCATGGATGACGAGGATGTCGAGGTGGAAGGCGGTCAGTCCAAAGGAGAAGGGGAGAAAGGGGCGAAGAGGAAGTCTCTTTGGAAAGGTCTTTCTCTCCCTTTTAGGAAAGGACGGAAATAATGGTTCACTTTACTGGAGAGGGTCAGAGATTGGGAAGTTAGTATAAAGAACAGCATTAGGTAATGGGGAAATTGGGCTTCGTAGCAACGCTACAGGCTCGGGAGTTTCGGAGTCTTACTGATGGTTTACTATGGAGGACATTGTTGAAAGCTCCCAGTGCCTCTAAAAGAAAATCTTGCAGATAATTTATCAGACCAGACAATTATGGCATTTACTTTGTCTCCTACTTTCATTTCCAAAATGACGTTATAGTCAAGTTTCCTGATACAAACGCATTCCCCCTTCTCTTGCTTGTTCTCATCGGCTCTGAAATCACGTATTAATAGTATCGTCAAGTAAGGTGGAAAGACCATTCTAGAAATTATAGACAGAATCGATAAATACGTATAAGCTGGTGTGAGCTTAATAAGACGAAGGCACAAGAGACAAAAGTCCCATTCAAGATCAAAGCTCCTGCTAATGATTCACACAGTGGTCGAAAACTTTACACGCTCACAATCCCGTCCAAAGAAAGAAATCGCTCAAAAAGAAATCAAAACACTCATCCATCCCTACCAAACCTTAGGTCCAAAGGTCTGTCCCTTGGGCAGCTTGACCTGAACAGCCGTCTGCATCTGATCCATCGTGGTAGACACAACACTATTACCCCTAACCACGAAGAAATATTAGTAAGCCATTGAATTTCTTGCGGTAAAGAGTGCGGAGAACTTACCACCACTTGGGCGCCTCAATCTGATTTAGTGTGAAAATGAAGAAAATCACCAGCGTGCTGATCGCCAGGCCCGTGTCAAGGCCTGACGCGGTAAGGTAGTTAAGTCGATTCCACCACCTCGGATACCGGCCCCTAATGAATTTGTTAAAGAACCACCCCACAATTCCCCACGTCAAATAGTTCAAAGGCGTAGCAGGAGGGATACTGCCCCCACCACCTAGAATAATGGGAGCCATAGCATATTTCCACGGTCCCCCCTTCCACCTCTTCGACAGATAGTAGAACACCACTGGCATGAGTGCGCCTATCGGAAACATGACCAACAAGACCGAATAAATTTGTCCGGGGGAGAAGATACGTTGGGGACCGAGCAGTCCCCAGATGACAGAGGCGGAAAAGAATACTTTGGCTCCGGGACAAGTAAAGTGTTGCTTTTGTTCTTTCGTGCAGACGCCTTCGATGTTGTTCAAAGCGAAGTTTAGGACGAAGACTTGAACGAAGCAGGAGACTGTTGTTGCGACGACTTGAGCTGTGAACATTGTTCGGGGTGGAATTTTCATGTAATGGCCGCTTTGCACATTCCACCCATTAGCTTCGTTTCTTCCGCGGAGACGGCGTGAGAGACACAACTTACAACTTCAGATCTCCCACAAATCCAAGAGCTTGAGAGGCAGTGATGTATCCGTACGTCTTATTCAAATATTAGCCAACGCTCAGAACAGTTCACTCGATACATGCCTTGAACATCATCAACGCCAATGGCTTCCCAGGCTGCATATAGCCCATGATAAACTCTGTGATGACATTCAATCCAATCTGCTGATTAGTAATAGCCTGCACGATGCCAATCGGCAACGTCATCACCGTCGAAAAAACAATCGCAATGATGAACGCCCACCACGCAAATTCAGTCGGCCACGCAACAACTACGACAAGAGAAAGTGCGAACATGAGCACGAAGAGACCGCCGTACCACCAGAAAGGTACCTCGGGGTATTTGGCCATCAGTTTCATGTGGATGTCTGGTTCCTCGCCGCGGGAATTTTTGAATTGAGAGACGATCTGGTGGCGGTAGTGGATCCAGGTGTAGACGACGAGGGAGGCGATCGTTGCAAAGGAGAGGCCGTAGGAGATGGCGAAAGTTGTTGAGATAAAGAGGGGTGAGTAGGCTTTGTAGGCAGCCTCGTTAAGAGTGAGTGAACTGGTGACGATTCGTGTCACATTAAAGTTGGCGCCTGTATTATCGTACGTGCCAGAGTCACTCATCGGCAAATATTTGGGATACCACGCACCTCCGTAGTGCAGACCGAGCGACCCGATTATGTAGAAAGTGACGACTCCGATTAGTGTATTGGCAATGGCATGCCATGGAGGGATGAGCGGATCGCCAACAAAACCAGTAATCTGAGTCCAATCAAAAGAGATGGGGATCAGTGAGAGCCCAGTCGTTCCACCAAAGAGTTGATTTATGACCGGGTTCTGGGGGTAGAGCCAGGTCATGAATGCAAAAATACTGAGAAATTGGGCAAGGAAGCCCGGGATCCAGTAGTATAAGAAAGAGCCCAAAAAGACCCATCCAAACCACCTGTACCTAGGCATGGATCCTCCCAAGACTGTCGGATCCGGCTCCTCGTTCGATTCGTGCATGGCGTGCATCAAAGTCACTCCAACGAGATTGGATGGCCAAATCATAGCGGCTGGGTACACCAGAAACTGCCTCAACATGCCAGCAATGCCATAGCCGACACTTTGAGTTGTGATGACAAGCAAGAGCTGAAATCCGAGGCCAAAGTTTTGCTTGTAAAAGGAAACCTGGGCAAGAATGATATCGGTGGCGTAAGCTGTTCCAAAAGAGACACCCGCCATGACCACAATTACGGCGTGCTCTTTGACGTTAAAAGGTCCTGGGTTGATGTTCCATTTCAGGCCGAACGTGTTGAACTCGTGATTCGGTAGCCATCTTGCCCACAATTTTCCAATAAAGAAGGCTATCAATTGAGCAACGATGGTGCCGACGCCAATTGCAGGTTGCCGTAGGGAGAACAAAGTATTAACGCCTGCTCCGAAGATGGACAGCGAGATGCCAAGAACCCAAGCTCTGATCGTGTTTGCCGGCATTTGTTCATCGAAGTTCGGAACGGCTGCTCGAACTTCCTCGTATGGCGAGTTTTCCTCCTCCTCTTTCGGCCTACCTTCGTCGTCGCCCCAAGAATTCTGGTACTTCTTTTCGGGATCGTAATCGGCTGGTAAGTTCGGATCCCATGATGTGAGTCTATTCCGAATTTCGTCGGGTGGCGTGTGGGGAGGTTGCGAAGAGGTCACCACGACAGCCTTGTCGTCTCCCATGGTTGCTACGAAGAACAGATATAGTCGTGCCAGACGACTTCGTTCAAAAGAATGAAAGGGGTGAAGAAAGAAACGGAAGAAATGCCAGTGCTCGTCGAACCGCCAAGTAGACTACAATTTTAATGTAGAGTGAAAGAAGGAGAGTTCGATTTCCGGGACCCACGTCGGTGGCCAAACCGTAGCTGGTATATGCTCGCCCGAACCACAAAATCAGGGTCGCCTCCAAAGACCATTGTCAGATGCGAACTTTTATAACCCGTTGTTATTGAGTCCCAATTCTGCATTCTCATTGGCAAGTGCAAACTTTGTCTTTCGGCTTGGAACACTTCCCCTGAAGCTGTCGAAAGAAGAGCCTAGAATTCGCGGAGCATAGAAATCTGAAACGCGACACGTAGGACATCGTTCAAAGCGTTTTGCGAATTCCGAGTGAATCTCATACAGCGGGTGCATCAAACTGAGGCCGAGTTGCCCGTATAAGGTCAGGATGCACTGTTTATAGTCATCGGGAAGAGAGACGTGCGTCTATAAAGGTCAAGACTCAGCTGTGTAGTGGCTTGAGTCGAGTCTTGCGCACATGTTTCAAGACGTGTCGCAAAGAGGTCATGCAGATAAGAGTTGTGAAGCCAAAGGCAGTGATAAAAAGTGGATGATGCGGCTTTTTCAATAATTCTGGAGAGAATCATTATGAGCGCGCAGAGCCACACAGTGACATTGCAATCACGGTCTGGCAGTACCTCGGGCGGGAAATATAAAGAAATCCAGGTATGTTGGATACAAATGCTGACGCTGTACTTCTCTGCCAGCCGCAGTAAAAGATGAGTCTGCAAAGAGATCATGAGCTCGCCATCAGCACACCAAAGCAAAGACTATGAAGGCATTTTACATGGCGTGCGAAACTGTCTATAAGGAAGTGACACCCAGTCGCCGCAAGCCGTGTTGAAACAAGTCCCAAGAGATTGAGGGCGGAGGAGCGATAACGTTGAATGGCCGGGCGGTTCTGGGAGACGAAGCGCGGCGGTACTTTTTGTCGTCGGTATAGGTGATATAGGATCCGTCAGCGTGACTGCAATCAACCTCAAATTCACAATGTGGCCATGACTTTGTCCACAGCTCATGGAGCCTAACCCATGTCCTCTCTCGAGACGAAGTTTTCCTTGACGCGGATTGAATATATCGACATTGTCCACACGCTCCACACGCAACTAACAGTACAGACGAGACTCGCAGTTATAATAGGCCGTAGGATGTCGACTGTTGTACCAGTGGCAAGAGAGGCCTCGTGTTCGTGGACGAGGACGAGGATTGGAGGAGGTAGTGGCACACGGCGTGGACTAGGAACGTAACATCAGTAAGCAGTAACATGGTGACTCTTGACCCTCGCGGCCTCTCGCCATGCTGTTCCAAGGCTTCGTATGCGGTGCAATCAACCAAGACCTTCTGACATGCACAGGTACTTTGTCGACAGGCACTCTTCCTTCCCCACGAGTAGGTATGTAGCATTGTTCGATTGTCGGCATGTGGACGTCGAAATGTCTTGAATGCAGATATCAGAAGTAAGGAGAGCAGTCGTGGTTGATAGGTTCGCTGCAGGCAAGAGAGATATTAGTGCTTAGTAATTGCACGCCAATCCCGTCCAGCTGTACCTGTACCTGTACCTGTACCTGTACCTGTCCACCTCAGCTGGGAAACGAAAGGGAGACAATAGTGGACACGGAAATCGCAATGGACATGGAAATTGGTGGTACTGTATAAAGAGAAACAAGGGACAGGGTCCAAAGTCAATCTAGATTCATCGAGGTCGCCTCCACAGGAATCACTACCGGACTGCAGCACCTCGCATCCCATCATCCCGACTCTACCGCAGTAATCAGCCAGCGGAACACTCGGTCGCCATTCCAGTCTTCACCAAGGGCCAATCCGCCATGGCGAACGATCCCACCACCGACCGACGAATGAGGGCGTATGCCAATCTTTCAGCTCGTGCTGACTCCCATAAATAGCATATTTCCGCCCAGTCGTGCCACAATGCACCAAGCTGCCATTCCTACTGCAGATCTCTGCATCTTACCCGGGACTGGCTTTGTTGGAGCCGACATGACTAGACGTCGCCTTGTACAACCTCATCTCTTATATCCTACAGCTTCGCCGTTTTCTCCTTGTCGCTCCTTTTTCTGTCTCGCCTTTCTCAGTCCGCTCCGTTCACATCTTTATTGAAAATGCATTTACTCACATCTCTGATACTTGGCGGTGCCAGCCTTGCCTACGCTGACTGGGCCACGGATAGCTGGGATTTCATCGTGGTTGGCGCTGGCCCGGCTGGAATCATTGTGGCCGATCGACTGTCCGAAGCTGGCAAGAAAACCCTTTTGATCGAAGGAGGTGGTGGATCATACTGGATAACGGGCGGCAGACAACAGCCCGACTGGTTGAAGGGTGCCGAGCTGTCGCGAGTCGATGTTCCAGGGCTTTATAAGTCTATATTTTCCGACCAAGGTAGTCTCACCTGCCAAAATTCCACCAATGCATTCGGTGGATGTACAGTGGGAGGCAGCTCAGCCATCAATGCTGGACTATTCTTTCAACCTCCAGCGTCTGATTGGGATGAATTCTTCGTGGATGGTTGGAAATTCAACAATGTCAATGCTTCTATACAGAAAGTATACGCAAGTCTCTCGTCTTCTGAAGTCTATTCCACCGACAAAAGGTTCTACCTGCAATCTGGTTATGACGCTGCGAAAAAGTGGCTCGTTGATGGTTTGGGCTACAAGAACGTGAACCTAAATGACCGGGCCAACGACAAGACCAAGGTTTTCGGGCGACCCATATTCAACTACAAGAACGGACAGCGCGGAGGTCCAGCAACAACATATCTCCAGAAGAGCCTGACCCGCAACAACTTCCACCTTCAGACCGAAACCCGCGTGAAGCGTGTAGCACGTACGAATAGCACTGCTACCGGCGTCATCGCCATCGTCAATGGAACTGAGACGACTGTCAAGCTCAACTTAGGCGGTCGAGTCATTCTCAGCGGAGGTGCTTTGCAGTCTCCCCAAATCCTCCTCTTCTCTGGCATCGGCGATCCAGCTTACAAGGAGAATCTCACCAGCGCTGGCATTCTTGACGGTGTGTCCGGTTGGATCAACAACACGGCCGTTGGCGACGGACTTTTCGACAACCCAAACACGTTCATCGAGTTGGAAGGCCCTTCCATCCAGTCATACGTCTACAATTACACCAATCCCGACCCAGAAGATGCCCAGCAATACATCGACAGTCGCTCCGGCCCCTACTCTTTCGCAAGTGAGACGAGCGCTTTCTGGGACTACGTTACCCGCCAAGATGGAAGCAAAGCCGGCTGCCAAGGTACAATCGATTCATCCGGCTTTGGAGAGTATCAGAGCAACCAGACGATTACGCTGAATGTTTACGGCACGTCTGGGCTCAAATCCAGGGGCAAGGTCGTTCTCAACGAGAAATACCTGCCTGGTGCTTCACCGGAGACGTACTATAGCGATCCCCAAGATGGAAAAGATATCGCGCAGTTCATCTTCAACATCTTCCAGGGTTTAAACGCTTCAGGTCTTACGCCTTTAAATCTTCCGGCAAATTCTTCAAAGGAAGAGATCAATACATATATCACGAGTAGCACTCAATACACCAGGGGACAAGTGAACCATTGGAGTAGTTCTTGCCGGATTGGATCGTGTGTGGACGTCAATACACAAGTGAAGGGAACCAACAATATTCATGTTGTTGACGCTAGTATTCTGGAGCCTCTCACTGTCAATCCCCAGGTAAGTTTTCTCCGCTCTTCAGAATCCCGTTGCTAATGTTCTTGTCATAGTTTGGCACAATGATTGCGGCAGAACGAGCCGCTGAGCTGATCCTCGCCTTGAAGTAAGCCTTCTTCACTGTTAGATCTACGAAAGTGTCTATCAACTTTGTAAAACATAATTTTTCACTGTAAATAGAGAATTCGAATATTTCCTGGGTCTTGCGGCATACCCAGTCCCACCCTCGATCGTAATATTATCCTAATTCCAACGGCGGGACAATCGATGATGGGATTTCGATTTGAAATTGGAAAGCATCAGGTTTTCGTAACAAGTTCCATAGTTCCATGAGAGGAGTCAAAGGACAATCTCGAGTCAAGATGCAAGCAATCCTAACGGGTGTGATCATAACAGGGATACATCTTCCGCTTCTCCGGGAGCACCCGGCTCTTCAAATACGACTGATGGTAGGCCAAGGTCAGCGAGCGGTTCCGCCGCGACGCCCAGCGCGACGACGTCGGATGGTACCATGACGCTGGGAAATGGGAAGTGGAGGTGGAGTGGCGCAGTTGCGGTTGCGGTTGCTTGCGGGATGGCTTCGGTCCTTTAAATTGGGACCGACAGAGGATCCTCTTGGTGCGGATTGTATTCTGTAGAGGTCGGGAGACGGCGTAATAGACGGGATGATGGGGAGAGTGCCGGGTTGAGGTTGTTGGATCTTGAAGCGGGTATCTTTTTGGCAAGCGTTGGTATTGCAGAATGGAACTGTCTAGGAGTACTTGATCCATCTAAGCATACATGTATTAATGAACAATGGGAAATGGGCATTGTGCAATGTTTGGATAACCAGTACCGAACCAAATTGCCTTTTTTGAAAATGGGTTCAAGTCACGTGGCCCCGCATCCGGGATTTGTGCAGAACCTCAGTCGTCTCGTCGCGTCGAGCTCCTCTCTCCTCCAAGTCCTTTGCCTCATCATCGACTGTTGAACAACCACTTGAACGTCCGATTAATCCCCACTATCTTCTCTTTGCAAATCATCATCACTTCCCTTCCATCCCAGCCATCTTCCTGCTGTTTTCACCCCATGGAAGCTGCGTGTCTGATCCCAGACCCTGGTCGTGCTGCTGGTCGACTGTCTCACAACCCCTCATTTCGTGCCGTGCCCCAACTCCGACTGGACCGATCTTAGTGCTTACGCTCCCGACCTCGAGATCAAAGTCGTTTCTCTTTGCGCCTTCGAATCTCGCCGGAAACTCACTAGTTGTAGATCTGGTTAAAACTCCCAACAATCAAGTGCTACTCCGTTGTGCGACAATTTATCCTTTTGAATCCCAAACAAAATACGATCAGCGAAGAGCCGGCAACGCTGGTGCTGACAAGACAACAGATCCATTCTTCGCAGTTTCCGCGGCTGTGGTCACGTTCCCCGTCACCCTCCATTCATCTCCAGAAATCTTGGGAACGGCCCATTCCTCAATTTCAACCCCCCGTCCAGCGTCGAACCGTACGTAGATCTTTCCGGATGCATGTGAGGCCAGGGAGAATATCTTTCTCTTGTTCCGCAGCAAAGACGTAATCTGCATTGTCTGGTTTACGAAACCACTGGAACAGTTCCAAGAGTACAGGTTCAAACTGGATGCATCTGCCGTTGTTGCCATGACCAGATGTGTGTACGGCAAGGCTCGCGAACACTCTGGCCGCAGTCCCCATGTTGTGTATACAGGTCCGTTATCCTGGATGGCTACGGTCATAGCAGCCTTGGGTGGAATCACGATATCCGTGGCTACACAGTATACAGGATCAGCTTTATTGTGCGTAATCGATCGGAATACACTCACATCCAAATTCTATCACCTGATCGGTAGTGATGTTATATCTGTACTGATCTAAGCGTCTGTCTTCTCCCACAGCGTAGATGAGGACATCTTCCGGCCTGGATAAGCGAACCATGGAGAGCGGTGAGCCTTCTTGGACGGTGTAGTTGTACTTGGTGTCTATCCATTCGTTGCTGATATTTCCGTAGCTCGTGTATTTTCCTATTGTGAATGTACTTGCCCTGGCTGTCTTTTCTTGAAACATCACACACAAAGCCTGCGAGGTATTGGTGATATTTTGAGTCCAGTACACACTAAGAGAGGACAAGTTTGTGGCCGTGTACAGTCCTGATAGGTTGTCGTTCGCCCAGGCGTTAGAATTGTTGGCCCTCGCCTGTCTTTCATAGATTCTATTCGCCGCGCCCAAATAGTAGACGTTCTTGACCTTCGTTGCAACGTCAGTACAGCCTTCATATGCGGTCGGAGTGACTAACGAGTGTATAAGAGTAGTTTGCGTGCGGCCAGCCTGCTGCCGCGCCAAGTGGAGAACCAGGTTGAACATTCATCGCCGGATCAGCAACCAGAGCATGCTTCCATTGCGGAACTTTCTGAGTCGAGTTCCACGCGGACTCCCAGATGGAATTCGATTCATCTTGGTAGTAAACTTTATAATGGTCGACACCTGGAGGATCTTCCCACCACGAGGCGGCCATGCTCGGATTTTTCAACAGCGGCACCGCGTTCAGCCTTGTTCGAGCGGCCTGTTTGCGCGACCGATGTTCGGTCACAGAGACCGCGACCGCAAGGATTATTGCAATCAGGAGCACGAACGCAGTCCCAAGGAGCGCATAGAATTTCCGTAATGGCAGCCCGTATATCGTTCGTTGTGGTGGTGTTCCGGTCTCGTGGTTCGCCTCTTCCTTCGCATCCCCATTGGTTACAGGAGAAAGTATTTTGTCATCCGCAGAAAAGGGAGTGGCAATCTTCTCTTCAGGCGAGTAAATCTTTTCCTCTTGCGCCTCTATCTTCTCGTCCCGCATAACCGTTACAACCTCTGGTGCATAACCCGATGGAGTCAGCGGCCGGACCTCTGGCGCATATGTCGCAGGCGATGCGCTCCGCGTGTTGTTGACACACAGTACGGCATCTTTCGTGTCCTCGATTTCGCTCCATCGATGATATGTCGTCTGCGCCTGCAACTTTGGGTGGTCCGCGCCGACCCATTCTCCAGACTCCCTCCCATCTTCGCCCCCCTCTACCTCTCGGAGTTGCACTTCAATTTGATCGCCATGAGTCTGGGATGTTTCGTGGTAGGCTGGCGGTGCAGGCGATGCCATCGATAAGAATCATGAGGTTCTCAAAATGCGATTCAGCTGAAGAGGATGTTTGCACGGGCAAATTGGTGTCGACCGTCCCGGCGTCCCGGTCCTGACGGCCTTTGTTCAGGCAGTAATGCAATAATGCTCATGTCACGTTTATCGAGGTGATCTCATGTGAAGGGCTTGCATCGTTGCATGCTGCCATCACTCGTCCAATTGAATTCTTACGATCCACCAGATCTCTCTCTCGTTCGGTGGCGTCCGCAATTGCGGGCTAATGAAGACACTCTCGATGCAGCCTTCGGGCAGGGGTACCTCTTCCATTTTGATCACCTCGGCAGGGATTCCAGGGCGCCCAGCGCTCTGTTTCAAGCTGCACTTCCAATCTTCTCCCAATCCAAATCCCATTCCGCGTATGAAACATCAACAGGACCATCGACAACCGAATAATCTCGCCGATTCCACAGCGGCGTAGCAATGCAAATCCAGGTACGTTGTGATCAGAGCGCTCGAAACAGAAGGTGGGTTTCAATCACGTTGAACTGTGATAACCATTCGCAGATTTCCATGCTTCAGGGCTTCCAGGAACTCTCCCTCACCTGGACACATCTTTTCGGTTCACCATCTCTCTACGGTTCTTTTTCTCGGACTTGGCTGTATGATTTATTATGACAATGTATCGCTCTGTGCGTGAGCAGGGATTCCACTTCACTATAATGCTTCTTACTTCCGTGGTAATTGGACTGTTCCTGACAGGTTCTGCACTCGCAGAATCATTCGACGATGCCCTGCTTTGGGGTCCTTACCGACCGAATCTTTACTTCGGTGTCCGACCTCGAACACCAACAGGCCCGACTTTCGGCCTTATGTGGGGATCAGCGAAAGATGGGAAATTAGACCGTCGGAAACTGCGACATTCCTGTGCGCAGAGTGACAAGTTGGATCTGTATTCATGGACGTCATACGATGCCAGGACCGGTTGTGTGCAAGTCATCTCCGATCCTGGCAACGCTGTCAATCTGACTCTGGAGTTCGTCAAAATTCCTGGTCGGGTCGAGGACTGGAGCTTGAGGGTCAAAGGAGTACCGCTTGATGATGGAAAAGATTGGAATTCGACTGTAATTTTCTACGTTGGGGCGGCTGAGGAGGATTATTATGGCAACGCGACGGATATTAAATGTTCCCCGTTGTCCGATGGTTCTGTCAGCTGTCGAGGTGACTATTACACATCACTGCCGCCTCCAACAACCAGCAGTAAAAATAGCAGTACGGTGTTGAAGAGTTTGAAGCTCGCCAGAGACAGTCTATGGGAGGCAGAGTGTGAGCCAGGCTTATCTACACGCCGACCCGTTTGCTAATCCCTCGAGCAGCATTTGTCTTCAATGAGACGTTCGCATCTAATATTATTACCGATGGACAAACTGGTTCAGGGACTATACATTTCATCCAACGGACCTTTGACTCCTCTTTCAGTGTAAGAAGAATCCCTGCAATCTGTGACAGTCTGCTAACATGATTCTAGTTCGACATCCATTCGACCGTTGAACCCTCCAGCGCTGCTTCTTGTAAGTCCATCGTTGTTCCAACATCCTCACCAGACTGCTAACACGTTAAGCCGAAACTCTTCCGTTGTATATCAAAAATGCGACAGCCGAATTCGATCGACGCTTCGATGCCGTGTTCTCGCCAAATCAACGCTCGCTTGGCCAAGACCACACCGAATTCTCTCGCTCATTACTTGCTAACCTAATGGGCGGCATTGGATATTTCTACGGCGATGATCGTGTCAACAGCTCGTCAGCTCCACCAGGGTCCATAGCCTCGCAAGAAGACGACACCAAACACGAACTCTTTACCATGGTTCCTTCAAGAGCATTTTTCCCACGAGGCTTTTTGTGGGACGAAGGCTTTCACCTTCTAATCGTCATGGAATGGGATCTCGATCTCGCTCTTGAGATTGTGAAAAGCTGGTTTGCACTCATGGATGAAGATGGATGGATTGGTCGTGAACAGATCCTCGGACCCGAGGCGCGAAGCAAAGTGCCAGCGGAATTTCAGGTGCAGAATCTTGACTTTGCGAATCCGCCTACGCTCTACTTTGCGGTTGAAACCTACCTCGAGATGGCCACTCGTGACAAGAAGTACAGGGGTGCGCCGTCTGATCATCTTGAAGCTGGCGCTGCCCGCATCTTCCTTGGCAAACTGTATATCGCCCTGAAGAAACACTATGAGTGGTGGAGTAGAACCCAGAAAGCGCAAGATAGCTATGTCAAGCAAGGCGATTATATTTACCACAGCTATCGATGGAGAGGTCAGGCTGGAAGTCACATTCTAACGAGTGGCCTGGACGATTATCCGCGGACCAACCCAGCGGGCGCTCACGATCTACACGTCGACGCGCTCAGCTGGATGACGTTGATGGCAGGCGTTCTCGTCAAAGTCGCTGAATACCTCGGCGCCAAAAAGGACGTACAAGTTTTCTCAGAACACCGGGAGACTTTCGATAGAAGCTTGCAATTTTTCCATTGGTCCGAGGTTGATCAGGCTTACTGCGATGTCACGAAAGTAAATGGGAAGAATACTTTTGAGTGCCATAAGGGATACCTCACTATCCTGCCCCTGCTCCTGGGAAGCATGAATGCAACGCATCCGCATCTGAACGCGACATTGACACTGATGAGGAACGAAACGGAGTTATGGAGTCCCCACGGTCTCCGAAGTCTAAGTCGCAGCGACAAACTCTTCGGCACAGAGGAAGATTATTGGCGTGGTCCCATTTGGATCAACATAAACTATCTCGCCATAATCAAGCTTCTCGTAAGTCCCCGCCGTCTACACTCTCGAGCCAAATATCTCAGCGGGTGCAGAAATAAAAACCTCAGCTAACACCACAATGAAGGAATTAGCAGAATTACCAGGTCCCCACCGCATCACAGCACGCCAAATGTACATGGACCTCCGCAAAAACATAATAACAACCGTGTACAATTCCTGGCGCCAAACAGGTTTCGCATGGGAACAGTACAACGCCAACACAGGCGCTGGTCAACGCACTCAAGGTTTCACAGGCTGGACAGCATTGGTTGTCAATATCCTCGCGCTACCCGAGTTGACACTTGCTGCAAATACGGATGCAGATGCGGGGAGACTTGGTAAAGTAGAAGCCGACACGATGGCACTTCCGGCACCAATGTATTTGGAGAAGAATCGGTATGGAAGGGGGGAAGTGGGGTTTTGGCTTGGGGTGGTTGTTGTTGTGGCCCTTGTGTTGAGTGGGTTATTTGCTTTTAGGTCTTGGTATCTGAAGAGGACGGGGTTGAGTGGGAGACGTGCGCCTAGATATTCGGGGTTGTGAAGGGGGGGATTCGCAATTCCATGTTGCTGTGGGTGAGGCTTCAGGGTGAAGATAGTCTGGTTGTTTTCACTGGTCTGTCGGTAAAGATGCTGACAACGATAGAGTGGCGATTTGTGAACTTTGAGGGCATTGGAGATTAGATTGTAGGATTTTATGATAGGGGTAGACCCATACATTCTAGACCTTGTATGATTTAGGCCGCGTTTATACCACTTTGACGGCGATTTTACTAGCGGTAGATCTCGTAAGCGCGCTATTTTTGAAGCCGTAGTTACAAGGTGTCTTAGTATACGATTTAGACGGTAATATAGTTGCGTAATATTAAGATTAATACTACTTATAACCCTGAAAAAAGTCGATTTTGGTAAGAAAAAAAGCGTATTCAATTTTAGCTAGTTCTACGCCTAGAGTTTAATATATTTACTACTACGCTATAGACATATAGTTAGATTAACTATATAGACTTTATAAAATACCGAGATTAATACTAAAACTTATCTAAATAGACCTCCTCTAGTATATTAGTAGAATTTAATATAAAGTATAGTATCTAAACTCTTTTAGGCTATTAAATAAGCTAACTATAATAGTAAGCTAGTAATAAGGCTTATATATAAATTACTAATAATTATAGAGTTAAATATATAGAAATATCTAATCTAAGTTATTAGGATTAAGTTACGTATATAAAGTAGACTATCTATAATCTCTATACGGCTAAAGTTTGAAATTAGCGTTAGAATTAAGATATAGCCTTAGAAGTCTTAGTAATAAGAAGTAAGGCTAGAGCTTAGAGATTATACGCGTATATTATCTATATATCTAAAAGTATAAAAGTACCGTAGTAACTAGCTAAATTTACTAGTATTTTAGTTTAATACGAACCTTGTAGTTACTTGTTTTTATATATTAATAAGCGCCTAGTATCTTACTTGGTATTTTAGAGTAATATATATATTAAGTAATATATATAAAGCTATAAACTACTCTATATATATAGGATTTTAGTAATATAATAGTAGTAAACTTACTATCCTACTAGAGGTTAGTTTAGCTAGTTTTGACTATTTTAATAAGCTAAAGTTTATTCTAAACCTCTATTATTAAATCTTCTTAAACGTCTACTAAAAGACTCTATAATAGTACTATAATACTAGATAACGAGATCTAAAAGAGAAGGGCTATAAGGCTACGGTTAGTATTAACTTCTAGTAATATATAACCTCTAGTAACTACTATCCTAAAGTTAAGTTAGAATAAAATACTAAAAGCCCCTTAAAAATAGGAGAATTCTATATAGCTAAAACTATATATTAAGCCCTTCTAATTAGTTAAGGGCTATACTTAAGTATATAGAATTAAATCCTATTAAGTAAATATATATTTACTTATAACTAAAGCTAAAAAGAGAGAATCTCTATAGAAGTAGCTTCTTAATAAAAGAGGCTAAATCCAAACCCTAGACTAAAGAGCGGGCTTAAAAACTATAGCTTAATATAGTCTAAAAAGGCTATATAGAGACTAGAAATTGGTCGCTTAGTAAATAGAGAAAAAGTAGTAATTTAGTATATATATAAGACAAGAATTATATTTAGATAATATTCTTCTATATAGTAATATATATAGATAGAGATTGGGTATAGCTTTGAAGCTAGGGATATTCCTATCTACTAACTTTATCTAATATAATAT
>QWZN01000247.1:0-31334 GCA_003693225.1 Venturia aucupariae | reverse complement strand
TACCGATAGTTAGGCCGGTATAGGAAAGTCTTATATTATTAAGGTCTTATCCTCTCGCCTTAAGATTATATCTTGAGAAAACTACGATACTAATCCTAGCCCTATCCTTCGAACTACGCTAATAGATATTACTATATATACTATTATAGGAAAGACTCTTTATTCGCTATTCCGCCTCCTATTTAAAAATAGTACGGAGGTAGCACCTATAAATAGTCGCTAATTGAAAGAGCTTTAGAATAAGCTATAAGGAGTTTTTTATATTATTCTTAATAAGAAGTCGATAGTCCTAATCCGTCAACTTACTATTCTTAACGACCGACTTTATAAGATCTTTCCTCGAGGGCGTAATCTTCTATTTAGTAGTATTAATATTCTCCTCTTTAGTAACTTCTTATAACTTCCTCCTATTAGTAGTAAAGCGTTATACTATACGAAGCTACTTACTAACCTAGTTAAAGCTAAGGGCCGTTAAGCTTATTACGCCTTTAATAAGATAATTATCCTTAACTAGAATATACGATAGATAGGCCCTAACTATCGTTACTTCTACGAGATACTAGTAGCTATACGCGATCGTTAACTTAATTAAGCCTATTAGTAACTCCTCTATACTCGTATTATAGCTAAACTACCTATCGATAAGGTAGCTCGATTCGATAATACTATCCGTATATATTATACCCGTACTAGGGTTACTACCTATAACTATAACTATCTCCGTAATCTCTATCGACCTATTCTTAAGATAGTTATAGATAATAACGGTAAAGATACGGCTAAAGTAGTAACTAACGAAGTATCTAACTATTCTTAGGAGCTTACTCTCGCAATTAGCTATAGAGTTATACTTACCGAAAATATATAGACTAAATATAGGTTAGTTAATAGCGCTATAGAATACGTCTACGAGTTTATATAGTAGCTAGGTAAAGATTTTACCTCTACTCTACTATTTACTATCCTTATCGACTTCGACTATTATAAGCCTAGACCTATCCCGCTAATTAAAACTATAGTATCTAGTTATACCTTAGTTCCAATCTTCCGTACACCTTAAGAATTTACTAAAGATAATAATATATATAGTCGTACTCAATTTCCCCTTACTCTCGGCTACGTAATTACTATCTATAAGGCTTAAGGGCTTACTATTAACCGTATTATTCTTAATATTAACGATAAAGAGTTTGCGGTAGGGTTAAGCTACGTTACTATCTCCTAGGTAAGAACTTTATAAGATATTATATTCGAGGAAGATTTTAATTATAACTAGCTTTGAAAAGGAGACTAAGCCTAGGGTATCCGGGATTATTTAAGTAATAAGGATCGTTACTCTTCGTAATATACTACTTCTTTACGTTAGATAGATATTACTCGTCTAATTAAGGCCGCGGTAGGACTTTCCTAAGAAAATAAAGTCGAGGATACTATAGGATTCGAAGCCGTTAATAATACTATATACGAGCTTCTATCTAACTATATTTCTATTAATCTCCTAGTCCTAGGACTAGAATTTATCTAGATCTCTAGTAATTATCCCTTATTAAGTTAACTACTAGTAACGACAACCTATTACTCGAATAAGGCTTTTCGAGAGTATCGATATAAACTTTAGTATAAATTTCCGTAGCTATTATAGTCTCGCCGTAAGATTAAGGTACGTTTTAATATAAATCTTAATGATATACCGTCGGATACGCTACCTAGCGATAAAGCCGATAGCGACGGTAATAGTAATAGCAATAGCGATAGCGATAGAGATAGAGATAGAGATAGCGATAGCGATAGTAATAGGAATCGCGATAGAGATAGTAATAGGAATAGCGATAGAAATAGTAATAGCGATAGAGATCGGGTTATAAGATCTAAGTTTAATCGCCTAGATATAATAAGTAACGACGAGCTTAATAAATACTTCGAATATATAGTAGAATAGTACCTAAATAATACTATCTTCTAGTACTCTTACTATATTCTATAGGCTCTACTACCGCTGCTATACTTCCTAATAGACTTTACGGAGCCTCCTAGCGATACCCTAGATCTATATCGTTTATTATATACTCGGCGTAGAGTAATTACGTGGGGTAATATAGAGAGAGATAGTAGTACGGGACTAGCGGACGAAGAGATAGTATAGTTAATAGTTTTATATCGTATTTAACCTCGAAATTAGTTAGTCTTTACTACTTAACCGTCTAAACTTTACTACTTTACTATCCAAAGTCCTTAGTATCCTTAATTTCGCTAAGTTTCGGGTGCTAATATAATTCCTTAGTAAAGGGGTATACCCTCCTTTACTAAGGAGCGCTCCTTAGTAAAGGAGTTATCTAAGTCTCTTAAGGGAGATTCTTCTCCTTTACTAAGGAGACCTCCTTAGTAAAGGAGCTAAAACTATATCTATTATAGAACCCCCTCCTCCTTTACCAAGGAGCGCTCCTTAGGGAAGGAGCTATAATTATATCTTCTATAGAACCCTGCTCCTCCTTTACTAAGGAGCGCTCCTTAGGGAAGGAGCTATAACTATATCTTCTATAGAACCCCCTCCTCCTTTACTAAGGAGCACTCCTTAGGGAAGGAGCTATAATTATATCCTTTATAGAACCCTCCTCCTTTACCAAGGAGCGCTCCTTAGGGAAGGAGCTATAATTATTTCTCGTAAAGAAGTAGGCGCGGGATAATACAATAGAAACCTCTCCCCTAGCCCCGCTACTACTACCAAGACCAACACCAACAACACGGAATAGAAACCTCTCGCCTTAGCCCTACTACCGATAATAATACGTAATCTACTTACCGCCTAAGACTATGAACGAGCTATCTCGAAAGCGCTAATCTACTTACCGTCTAAGACTATAAAAGAGCTATCTCGAAAGCGCTAACGGGGTAGTCTCGAAGACAACGTTAATAAAGTTACCGTTCGCTCTACCAACAATAGTAATAAGGAGAAGAAACCCGATTTTATAAAGGAGGAGAGATTACTTAGGTTTAATATAGAGTAGTAAGGACCTTCTCTCGCTCCTAGCCTCTCTACCAACTACTATAATACGGAGTAGAAACCCGATTTTATAAGGGGAGGAGAGAGTACTCGGGTTTAATATAGAGTAGAAAGGACTTTCTCTCGCTCCTAGCCCTATCTACCAACTATAATAATATAGAGTAGAAACCCGATTTTATACCTTCTCTCGCTCCTAGCCCTATCTACTAACTACTATAACACGGAGAGAGTACTCGGGTTTAATATAGAGGAGGAAAGAGCGCTCGGGTTTAATATAGAGAGAGAGAGAGAGAGAGAGTAATATTAACGCTTATTCTAGCTATAAATCTAAGTATAGTTAGCTATTTATTTCAATCGGTTTTTGAATTAATCTAGTCGGATTAATTGCCGCCCTAAGCTAGAGAAGCTTCGAGATTAGTATACTAAAAAACCCTAGCTTCTTATTACTCCGACTAGTCCGTATAGAGCCGTCGTAATTATAATATCGTAATTGTATCTTAATATCTTACTTCCTTAACCTTAATATCAAAGACTTGCGCCGCCGCCGCCGCTATAGACAAACCTAACGAACCTCTCTCTAACGCCTACCTCGACGGCTTTATTAATTCGATAGTATTACTAGAGGAACTTACCGCCGCCGCTATCGTAAGTTAAAATACGTTTCGAGTTTTAGAGTTAAACTAACATTTCAAAGACTACCGTAATACTACTACTACTAGCACTTCCTCCTCCCTCCTCGCCTCCTACTATAGCTAATAAGATAGAGGTTAATAGCCCTCCCTTTCGCGCTCGCTCTCTCTCTCTCTTACCTCGCGTGCCTACGCCGCCCGTATAATCCTCGCCCTCCTTATAATCGGAAGGTCACGGCCGCCTTAAGGCTAAAGGTCACGGCCGCCTATAAAAGGCTAAAGGGTACGGCTCCTAAAAAGCTAAGGGTCACGGCCGCCAAAAGGCTATAGATACCTACGTAGTCCTAGTATCTTCCTCTTCTTCTTCCTCTTCTAATAACGACGACGACGACGACGACGATAACGATAACGACGATAATAACGACGACGATAACGACGTATCCTCCCTCCGCCGCCCTTAGGAAGATAGGCTATAGTATTCAAAGACTAAGAATAAGTAGGGTGCGTTAAGTAAGACGACTTAGCGTAAATACTACTATCTTAGTAGGATTAAGGAGGTAGTTAGTATTATTACTACGGCGCCTTATAAGTATTATAAGAAGAGGTTATAGAAGTACCGTAAGTACTTACTCCTAGCTACTAACTAGTAAGGTTATACCTACTCTCGCTATCGTAAGGATAGCTTTAAATACCAGCCTGCTACGGCCGTTATTGTTCCTTAGAAGTCGCTTTCTAAGCGTAATAAGCAGTTAGAGAAGGAGAAGAAGAAGTTAGAGAAGGAGAAAGAGAAGTTAAGGAGTAAGAATCTAGCCCTTAAGGCCTAAGTTAAGAAGTAGAAGAAAAAGCTCTTTGAGCTTAAGGCTCTATACGAGGAAGAAGAAGAGGAAGATTAATTACGTAGTAGTAGTAGCGTCTTACTAATTAATAAAGATATTCTCTACCGTTAGATCCTTATATATCCGTAAACTAACAATTCGAGGATTCCTCAAATATAGTTGCTTTACAACTATAACTTATTATAACTGTAATACCAAATTAATAGTTTATAGGGGTATTTTAAGTATTCAACCAGTTCGCAAGCTCGCTAGACCCTTTTAACGAGAGACCGAAGAATCGAGTAACCTACGTATAAGGAGCGCCTAGTACTAGTAAGACCTACGTATTAGTAATATCTTTAAAAGTAATACTAGATAATATAAGAAGAGGAGACCCGCCTAAACTAGTTCTAGTATTTAAGCGTTACTTCAAGGACCGCCCTAATAGCTCTATACCAACCGCTACTTTACTAGCTATAGCTCTACTTACGACGCCTATATCTTAAATAGAACTAGAGCTAGTAACGCCGTTAAGTAGGTCATCGGAGTCAGGCCCTACCTAGATTAGTATAAAGGGTAGGTATAAGAGAAGTGAATAATATTTTCTATTTAAACCGAAGAAATCCAATTGAACCTCCTAGACCTACTTAGTCTATCCGAAGAGCCATCCGAAGAGCGCGAAATAAACGTAGACCTACGTGAAAAGATCTACTACCGCTACGATAAATATAACCTAGTAGGCGAAATAGCTATTACCCTTAAACAATATTATAATAAAGCGATTCGCATATACTATAAACGCCCTACCGAAATTGACCTAAGCTCTTAGGTCTCCTACAGCAAGGTCCCGACTACAAACGAGATAATAGATATTAATAAACTATAGTAAAAGTATAATCCTTAGGACAATTCTATTATTATACGTAGTAATAAGCTCGTAGGCTCCTAGGAGTCTAAAGACGCTTACCTAGGCGCCTACTTCGAGATACTAAGGGAAGACATTACTAGACCTCTTCGAGAGGCTAGAATATAGGTAAGAAACTTTCCTAAGGCTAGAGAGGGATCCGAGGGAGGCGGTAGTATTAGTATCTATTCTAAGGGTATATTACTTAGAGCTTAACCTATCGGAAATCTTAACTAATATAGATATAGTACACGTCAGCGGAATTATATTCTCGACTCGCGGTATAGCCGTACGTATTGTATTCTCCTTAGATAAGGTCGGTAAAAATGTCCGCTAGGAGCAGTCGAAGCGACTATTAATAGGATTACTTATTACGCTAACCCCGTCTTCGAATATATTTCGAAACAAATATATTATTACCGTCGTTGCGGCGAGACTACTAGAAGGACTTAGACAAAATCCGCTAGAAATTAATCTATTCGTCGATCCTAAGCAGCTTGAAATTGACCCTATAATAGAGTTTACGATAATTAAAGAGCGATCTAGCTTCTTCGAGGCTAACCGTTATACTATAAAGGCGTTGTAATCGATAATAAGGGAGAATTTCCCTCTATCTAAGTATCTTATCGACGCGAAGAGTACCGTCGATACCCCTACCTACGTCCTATAGCAACCCTTCCGCAATATAAGCGCTATATTTACTAAGAAGCTAGATCAATTCAATAACGTTAATATTATTAATAATTGGCTAAAGATAGCTATTACTAGTCTCGATAAATCCTAAGAGTCAGCTCTCCGCCGTATTATAACAAAAAAAGTAGCTATTATCTAAGGACCGCCTAGTACTAGCAAGACCTACGTGTTAGTAATATCTTTGAAAGTAATACTAGATAATATAAGAAGAGGAGACCCTCCAATTATTATTACTTACTAGACTAACTAAGTATTCAATTAGCTCTTACGCTACGTTACTAAATTTAAGCCTTCTTTCGCTCGCCTTAGTAGCCTCTCTAAAGATAGAAATGTTATTAAGAAGCGTACCTTATATAATCTACGACAAGGTAAACAGATCCGGGGCCCGAATAGTATAAGGTATATTATAAAGACTACGCTTGATAATCTCACCTAGAGTTTGGAGAGTATAATCTATATCCGTATAACTAAAGCGCTTAGCTTCGTCGATTTCTACGCTCTTTAAAATAAAAAGAGATAATTAGATCCGAGCTCGCTCCTCCTCGAAAGGCTGTATCTTATAACAAATATATAAATACAGAGAGGGAGAACTAGTTCTAGTACTAGCGGATACAGATCTAGTAGTAAGGACTAAGAGAAAGCGGTTATTTATCAATCTAGTATACTATAGCGAAGCTGGCGGGTAAGTAATCTATAATATTATTTCGGTCTTAAAATCCCTCTACTACCTATAAAGATCTCACATGAATAGGAGAACAACCGAATTTACTATTAGAACTAAGAAATTTTGGATCTACGATATACTTATTAAGGCGAACTCGCTATATATTACGGATTTATTAAAGAAAGCAAAGAAGGAGAATGCGAGAAAGAAAGGGAATACGATAGATATCCCGATATCCGCCCTCTCTAGACGCGTGATAGGCTCCTAGTCCAAGTATTTATCCGCCGGAGGAACTATTAGCCTATAGTTCTCTATAGTACGGTACTTATAGTCTTCCGTACGGTAGAGAAGACCAGTATATAAGTAGGGAGAACGGTACTTATAATTCTCTATACGATAGAGAAGACCAGTATATAAGTATAATAGGAAGAATATTCTTTAGTTACTACGTGGCTAGGATGCTTCGCTGTACCGCCGGCCCCTACGAGTAGGAACGCTGAGTAGGGGTAGCATTTTAGGACGTCCTCTAGAGAAAGCCCTAGCGTACCGCGGTAAGGGCTGTCTATAGTATATACCGGTTCTCTATAGAAGAGGATCCGAGTATATAAGATAAGGGAGTAGAAGAAATACTATCTCTAGAATCTAGTTACCGAGTTTTTTAAGGAGATCTATATATAGCGATACCCGTTCGGACAGCATTGGTTCCCGGCATAGAAGAGCTGCGAGTAATACCTCGAGTAGAGGCTCGTCTATCTTTAAGGAATCGCTTATATCTCTACCCCTAAAGGGAATACGAACTCTATATTAGAAAGTTAGGCAGGCTAAAGAGGATACGAGGAGTAGTAAAGTTAAAGCTAAGGATAAGGATTAAATTCCGTTCGAATATATTTCGGCGTATAGAAGTTCGTATTCTATAGTAGAATTCTAGTATCTCTATAGCTAGTCTATCGGCCATGATCGTTAGACTCCAAGATAGCGTAGAAGTTCGTATTATATAGTAGAATTCTAGTATCTCGTGGCCTGGAAGAAAGATATTATATACTTAGAGTAAGTAAATATCTAGATCTTTTATTTCATAGTAGGCTTACTTACCTTACCCTTTATCGAGCCGAACCTCCGCCTAAAAATCATGTTAAGTAATTAATTAATAGAGACCGTGCCTCCCGAACCTAAACAAATCCCGAACCTAAACCCGTTTACCAATCCTATTCACAAACCGAAAACCCCTAGATTTAATATTAGCTAACCTAAGACCGAGTATTATCTAGAAGAAAAACTTATATATACGTATATTCTTACTCGACTTCAAGTATTTCTTAATTAATACCTTAGAGGCTACTAGCGAAGTCTCGTAGTCTATATCTCCATTTAGCAACTTATTGAGGAAGTCTAGGAGGAAAGTAATATAACTAAAGTCGAGAACCTCGAGGAAGGGGTAGTAGTATATACGGTTATAGACTTTATAAACTCTACGTCCCTCGGGCGGAACGAGGTCGGTAAGGTAGTAGATAAATAGTTTAATATCGTAGTACTTCTTACGCTCTTCTCCAACCTGGATTAGCTAGGCAAAGACGTATCTATAGTAGCGTATTAACTAATTACTATTGCGGTCCTTATATTCTCCTAATACGGTTGGATAGATTGGGTAGTCTATAACCGAACGGGTAGGTCTAATATAGATACGGGCATCCTCGCTCTATCTGCCGACTAGTACTATATAGTTATTAGCTAAGATCCGCCTACCTGGTAAAATCAGATCCTATCCACTTACGTAACCTTTGGGGCGACTAATATAATCGCCGATATCCTTGTTCTAATAGTTAAAGTGAACTCCGGGTTGGACTAGAGCTATATTAAGATTAGTAGATTCGTTAGTACTAACTACGAAATATTATTAGTAGAGTTCGACTCTATCCAAGATTATATTATTATATACTCGCTTTAAAGCCTGTAAATGAAGGGAGTATTAAAGGAGATAAAGAGAGTATTAAAGGAGCTTAAGAGAGTATTAAAGAAGTTAAAGAGAGATATTAAGAGGGTTAAAGAGGTTGAAGTAAGATGTTATTAAAGAAGAAGTTAGTTAAACTAAGATAAATAGGAGGTATATATAATCCTCTTACTCCGACCGTATATCGGTATCGAGAAAGGACTTACTAACGTACCGCGTATAACCTACTACTCGTGTCATGCGGCCCCCTAATTGAGGTATCGATTGAAGTAAGATATCGATTGAAGTAAGATATCGATTAAAGTAAGATATTGATTAAAGTAAGATGTCGATTGAAGTAAGATATCGATTGAAGTAAGATATTATTAAAGTAGGATAACAAAAGGTGCTATATAAGAAGGTAGATTAGTAAGCGCCGCGTTTAACAAACAAACACTATATAGAGGCCGAAAGCCCTCCGAAATCCACGGGGACTAATATACTAATATACCTATATACCTATATACCTACACACCTATATACCTACATACCTATATACCTATATACCTATATACCTTTATACCTTCATACCTATATACCTTTACACCTTTACTAACAATACGAAATAACCCCGACGGCTCGATAATAACGTACGAGGTATAGCGACTATAAAGTACATCGAGATAATAATAGCGAGGTCTATATCTAATAAGGTAGGTAATATAGATAACGCGTAATAAACGAGTAGGGACACGATATTATAGTAAAGAACTAATATCCGGATACTTAGTTTAGCGTCGCTAACCCGTACGAGAAAGGTTTCCGCTACTCCGCCAATTCTAAATTGAAACTAGATAACGAAATCATCGAAAGCTATAAGAATTAGTTCGAACTCGGTACCTACGCAGACGGCCTAGTATTTACTAAGGCGGCTAAGGGTCTCGGTTATAGGTTAGATATTTACGATGGAAAGTATAAGGACCTTAATACCGAGAGATATTTCGCTATAGATAGTAATATAAACGAGACAGGCCTATAGGTAGTTGTAGGTACTATTCGGGGTCTTCTCGTCGCCGCGAAGTACGTACCGGATAGTCTATACGATATTTTATTAAGACTGATAGTAGGCTAGTAACTAAGTAACAAAATATATATAGCGGAACGCTTATTCTTACGCCTAGCCTTATCTACGCTTGGATCTAGCTTAGAATCGGAAGGAGTAAACATTATTATAGATAGAACGGTTGTCTTTGATTAGGTAGTATATTTCGATACCCGGGACAAGATATCTGGCGTAGAATTGGAAGGATCTAATCTGGACTTGGTCGGATAGGGTAGGGAAGGAGAATTAGAGCGAGAATACTTTAAAAGAGTTACTAACGCTATTATAAAGGCCCTTACTAAGATAGTTGGAGACGTAAATATAATAAACGCCAATAGGACGGCTGTCTTGGATAAGAAGGGATAGTTCTATTCCTAGGACGAGGATAAGGACGAGGACGAGGACGAGAACTAGAGTAAGGTATACTAGCGGCGATATCCCAAGACCGCGAAGATACGCGACAGTTTCGTAAAGGATTCTAACCGTGTCTCGATATTAGGGATTATAGACCGTAGATAGGATAGGTACAACTTTGGTTAGGTAGAGTAGAAAACATACGTGGTATCGCCGGAGATGTTGCTACTAGAAGGACGGGTCTAACAATACTTAATAGGTAACCTTCCTCTCAAGAATTAGATATTATAGCGCTACTTCTATAGTATTAGCAGTCGGGATTTCAGAGTATATGGCCTTGGGGTAGAGGCGGATACTTCGACGAAGGTACAGTAGATATTAAGGATATACGATATAGCCGCGGAAGATTATAGGTTATACTCTATCGGTTTACGTTTAGGGCGGTTTACTAATTTATAGAAAGGGCGACAATCCTAGACAAACGACCAGGGAGATATATCGGACGCGTAACGGAAATATTTGAAACTATAGGCCAAGCGTTCCTTAAGGGAGAAAGAGGAATTAAGAGAGGCTATAGATAGGGTTTAGGGATAAAGAAGTTGGTATAGTACTAGAGAGTAAGGAGAGATAGAGTAGTTAATCTAGTATAGTATACGTTTAGTCTAGGGTTATATGAGCCTTGTAGCTGGTTTTACTAGATAACTAAGTACTTAGGATCGAGAACGTATTTCGCGACTTACTAGATTAATAGGATAGGTGAGAATAGTACTAGGTTTGGGAGCTGCAGCTATAATAGACTATAAAGTCGGCCTAAATCTTTCTAAGACGTCGCCCGCGTATTACCTAATACTAGCCCTATTAGTCAAAGTAAGTATAGTCTATAGTCTTAATATTACAAACCCTTTTTACCCTAGGGCGTTACTAGCTTACTACCAACGCCGTCCCTACTATTAAATATAAGTATAGTCTATAATCTTAATACTATAACCTAAGTCATAGTAGCTATAGACGAAACTAAGATACTACCTTAATAAAAGAGCTAAAGAAAATCGACGTATATCCCCCCTTTTTGATTACTAAGTATGGCGTCCTGTACCTATAACGGAGTCGATTTAAAGGCCGCTTATCCTAGATCCTAATAACCGCTCTCGTTAAATCTTACGCGTCCTTTACCCCTACTACTTAACGGTCCTAATATAACTAGCTTCCTCTCCCTACCCCTCGAGATCCGCTAGATAATCCTAGGCGAATTAGCCTTATACGCTATACGAGACGATATCAGTTTTAATAGATCTTGATATACTATTATACATATTATAGGCTACTCTAATATTATACGTACTACGTTCGCGCCGTTCGTTACTACCCTCTTTATAACCTTCAGCGCTATTTATTCTATTATTGCCGATAATATAGGCTTTGTACTAGATACTTATCTACGTATACTAGAAGCGAGTATTAAGGAGACGGACTCGGTATAGACTAGTAAGTCTACCTCGGAGATATAGGAATATCTAATATAGCCGGACTCTATAGGGGATAAGCTAATCGAGTAGGGATAGGACGGAAGAGATATAATTATCGACGCGTATAGGTTCGTAATACTACCTCGTCCTCGTATTCCAAGTCCGGAGCTGTAAATCGGGTAGATAGGAGTGGGAAAAGCAGCCTAGATACTAACTTAATACACGTAGGTTTTATAAGGGGGATAGGAATAATCTAGGGGACGGGTATAGCCTTCTAAGTAAATATATATTTTAAGGGGACATACTATATACTAAGGTTTTTCTATAGGCTACCTTTCACGAGCTCGGAACGGAGAGGTATTAAACCGTTAACTACGTGTAATTAAAAATCCGAAATATATATATATAGTCTCGTTGACAATTGTAAAAAGGAAACGAATAGTAGGGATAAAAAGGAATTGGAAGGGGTTCTCTTGGTAAAATACTCTCGATAAAGGATATGCTAATATATAGCTACCGGCCTACCAAAAAAGATACGTTTAGCGTCTATACCCTAGCGCCCGAATATACCGAGTTAACTTCCTAACTATATAGCTTTTAACCCTACCCTATAAGCAACTCAATTAATCTACCTTCTTACGAATATTAAAATAAATGAAAGACTTAGGAAACTCCTTAGACGCGGCAATTTTTTGGCCTTAAGTAGCCGACTATATTTGGACTTTAGATCTATCCTCCTAACGATAGATAGTATACGTATCGTATTGTCTACTAGGAATATTAACGGTATTATAGATATCCCTAAGAGCAAATTTCCTAGAACTACTCCCTCGTAAGTTTGAACTGCCTTCGTGGAACTTAATAGTACCCTTCGTATTGATAAATAGGTACCTAGTATCTCTAGTATTATCTCGCTAGATAACAATAGTATGAAACCCTAGGTATAGGGGGTAATCGGGTTAATAGACCTGTCCTAAAGTAAGTATAAAACTTGGAAATTTCGAAGAAAACTAACCGTAGTACGTGGCGTTGGCTATACTATACTAGTGCTAGTAGCTATATTTCGTATACTTAGAATAGTATCGATATATCCTATCGAAATACTTAAACTAGTATCTCGATAGTCGACGCTAGCGGCTATATTACTATTGAGGGATATAGGCTCGATAGTAGTCGACGGGTCAACGACGGTAGACGGGCTACCTATAATTTTACTACGTATTAACGGGTTCTCGGCTACTTCTATATCTCTACTCTACTAGCTCTAGATAGTAGCGTTATCGTATTTACTCTTAAGGCGCTTTGTAGATCGTTCGGAGGTATTAAAATCTTTAACCGTACGCTTTAAAGGAGTTTATATAAATATATTACCGAGCCGAGGACGAACGACCGATCTCGTAAGATAAGGGGTAGATACCTAAGTACTACTAAAGAACGAGCTAAGATAGGACGTAGGTATTGTACTAACTAGTAGTATAGCCAGGATTCTGCTACTTGGTCGTAATAAGTTATTCGGAGAGAAGGCTATAGTAAGATCGACGTATTTAATCTCAAAATTCGAATACTACGTAGGGCGTACCGATTTAACAATCCGTTGGTAAGCGGGGAGAGGGAGTTCGTCTTCGGTATCGGGGTCGATTTTAATTGCCTTCGTCGATTTGACTAGCTCTATTTAAGCGGGGAGAGAGAGTTTATCTTCGGTATCGGTATTAAGATTAATTACCGTCGCTATAGTCTTCCCTCTACTCTTGGAATTGTGGAGGGCCCTATTACGAGGGCGCGGGGTCTATATAGACGTCTCTATTTTCAAATTACTTTGCTAACTTAATATACTTATTAGGTCTCGTATACTAGCGATTGGAAACTCCTCGGTAGTATCGGTATCATATTCGGGTATAGATAGTAAAGACTACTCTCGCGACGTCGGTCCTCGCTCGCGTCTTAAAGATCTATACGTCCTTTCCCTAGTTCTAATAGAAGGGGATATTATATATTCGTCGTTATATTCCTAGTTATTATTACTTAGAGGTTGGTTACTATTGAAGCGGGACGTAGCGCGGACTATAGAGGTATCTTATAAATCGCCTCGAGCTCTAGTACCGCCTTTCAAACTATTAGTAGGTCTTATTAAGATAAGAGTAGTATTAGAGATAAGAGACGTACCGGGTATAGAGGCGGCAATTAACCTTAATAGCGTTATAAGGCTTCTTATTACTTCTTCGACAATATTAACGATACTATTAGCGTCTAGAAGGATTAGTAAGCTGAACGGCAAACGATAGGGAATATTAATACGAACTACGAATAAAGGGCTTATTCTTTATATCGGTAATAGATTCTATCAGCGGCGGAGTTATATAGTCTTGAAATAAAAGATTATATCGAAGCCTAGTTAATAGAATCTAATAATACTGGCTATATAATGTAGCCCGTACGCTAGATTCTACGAACATGATATAATAAACAAATGGTTATAATAAATTTAGTTTACTACTTTACAAATTACCTGGAACTAACTGCACCGTACCTAACCGAGGCGAAACCTCGCGTCCAAGTCTATTAAGAAATTAAATCACTTCTATCGTTATTACTAGATACCAAACAAACTTATATCCCTAGACGATTATAAGTTACTTAAATTAAATCGAGCCGGTCATTTTATATATAGTAATATCCTAACAAAAACGGTAGAGAGCCTCCGCGAAAGCCTAGAAATCCCCTATCAGTCCTCGGCCTAGAACGCGTACGGTAACTTAGCACTTCAAAACTTATATCCCTAGACGATTATAAGTTACTTAAATCAAATCGAGCCGGTTATTTTATACATAGTAATGTCCTAATAAAAAACGGTAGAGAGCCTCCGCGAAAGCCTAGAAATCCTCTATGAATCCTTAGACTAGAACGCGTAAAGTAACTTGTCTCTTTATATACTCGAGGCGCTAGCTTATACTAGTTACTTTGCGCTACTACGCGTCGGCCGTCGGTAAATTTTGCGTCCCTTTATAATAGTTTGCTTTTTGCTGACGAGGTAAAGTTCCCTCTATACTTAATATATTCCAAGAACCCGGCAAATATCGGATATACCCGAGCGAATATCGGATATACCTAAGATATATCGGATATATATATCGGCCAGTTGAGACGCTGGCCTGCTACTTACCTAGTAGAACTAGTTAATGAATAGAGGGACGAGCTATCGATCGGGCAAGGAGATTTAACCGATAAAGAACGCGAAACTTAGTCTACTAATATACTCAAAATAAAGCTTATAAGAAAAGATAGAGAAATTCCTTAGACCCTTCCTATAGTTGTATATGGTACAAAGCTTACGGCAAACCAATTATTAATAGTAAAAGGGAATATTCGCGTAATCCTGCTTTTATAGCTACAAAAAATAGGGAAAAACTTGAATATCTAGTAAGTGGCTCCGAGCTCTCTAGAATTTAAATTAAAGCTTAGATATATTAGAGAAGTTATAGTCCGTAGATTAAACTTCTAGCCCGATCCCGATAAAGTGCTATATTTAAGGTATAGGATTTGGCTTATAGAAGCTATAAACTATATAATCTTAAGAGCTACGAAAGAGGTATAGGAATTCTCCCAAAGCTATAGTCCGCCAAGGTATAGACGTCCTAATTAAGAGGAGGATAAGGACTAGGGGCAATTAGGAGTAGGCAAGTATCTCTACTATTGGAATAAGACCTCTCCCGAGTACGAGTTCTACTTTCTAGATATTAGAATATAGCTAACTCGTCCAAAATTAATTATTCCGACTTCGAGAGCCCGATAAGCTGATTAAACTATTATCGTAATTAAGGTATACCTAGATCTGCTAGTAGTACAAATATAGTATATTAGACAAAAGGTTTCAACCCTTCTAGGTTTCAATCCCTACAACCGAAGAGGACAAGGGATAACTAATAAGACGTTGTATATAAAGGCGCTCGTTAGGGCGGTAGAAGATTTCTTCGGGCTTAATTTTAGAAGACGTGATCTAAGTCTATATTAGCGGAACCGTATCAACTATTTCGGCGAGGAGTACTATATACCTATCTCGGATAATAACGATCTGAATAAAGTCTTAGCTAAGAGTACAAAGAGTAAGGTACTAGATAGTAATACGAGACTTTACCTCTACGTTGTAAGAATTATACCCTATACGAGATCTAAAGATTAAAGGACTAAACGTAAATATATAGGCTTAAAATGAATATATCTAAGCGCCGTTCGCAGATCTACTAAGACGGTCGGCTGAAGGTATATCTCTAAAACCAAACAAGACGGAGGTAAAGGATATAGATAGAGCTACGAAGGAGAAAACCCGAGTTATCGTAGAATACAATTCAATAGAAGAAGTTATTATGTAAGACTATAGTATAACCTTTGCTAGTCCCGACCGAGGGAGCGGAAGGCGATAAAGACGACGATAATTAATTAGATAGTAATATAAGAAGAGGACCCTAGGGGTTGGAAAGATCTATAATATTATAAGTTTAAGGTAGGACATACGATATAGGATAGGCGAGGTAATAGTTGTTTTACTAGTACTTATATATTAGACGATAGGCTCCGATCGATTTTAGGAACGAGTAGTTTTGATTCTTTCTTCTCGAATTATAGCTAATTAGCTTACCAATCGATTTTGCTAGGACAGATAATAAAAAGTACTTAAATAGGTTTATAAGGCCTTATACTACGACCGACTATCGTCTCCGCTTCCCGCTCCCTATTAGAAGACGCTACTAATACCTACGTATCTTTAGGAACTCTTATAAATCTATGAGGGAATATAGGTTACGGTAAGGTATTACTCTAATCTTAACTAGAGTATAGTATAGGGCTGTAATTTATATTTGCAAGATCCTAGGATCTCTTTCTCGCGAAAAAGCGCCTTAGGTATTTATTACTAATCAACCTTACTCAACCCCGTACTGTTGTTAAATAATAGCTATTATAGTCGCTTTTAGGCTTATCGACAATAATCCGTCCGAATATAGAAATCTGGATATATAGAATAGAGGGACGATAAGAAATAGCCGTCGACCTTATACTAACTAAAGAAGATCTCCTCCGTCGATGCTTCTCGGGATAGTCGAGAGTAACGGCTTAGTCGAGAAAATTATTCGATACTTGCATCGTTATTAACCTTATATCCGATAGTATATTATCGATCTAGATAATATTAGAGACTCCGTAATAAAATAACGGGCTAGACGAGGACTCTATTCCTTAATTATAGTACTCGAGCGGGAACGGAACTATATAGTAAGTACTCGATATTATTAATTATCTAGTCTAAGACCCTATAGGGCTTAAGCTATCCTTAGGTACGATAATTCCGTTAAGCCCGCTACTACTCTATCTCTAAGATAGGGAGTTACGCGAGGTCTAGGCCCACGAGAGTAGTAAATATAGTAGCGAAAGACGATCCGATATTCTAGCTAATACCTTATTAAATAATACGCCAATCCGGCCACGGAAACGGTTAAACTCGACAAGCAATAGCGGTCCGCGGAAACGACCTAGAATACGTATTTATAAGCTATAATCTCCACATCAATTACTATCCAAGACTAAACTAGATAAAACTATAGAAATAGGTATGAGTTGTTCTAGTCTAACCCTCGAGTAGAATAGTACTAATAAACGTAGTAGGTAACGAGATATATACTACGTAGACGAGTAGAGAGGATTTAACTAGATAAGGGAAAGAGCAGTCTAGTTATAGAACTATCGAGGACGAAGACTTCGGATAGGTAAGTAGTATTCGGTCGAGAGTTATAACAAGCAAATAGGATAAGTATAGTATAGACTCTTTTATCGATAACTAGGATAACGACTTAGACGGAGGCTCGAGGTCGTTTACTACCAGCGAGGACGGCTATACTGATGACGGTACAATATCTAAGGATAATCTAGGCGAGGGAAGTAGGATAGGTTATATAGATATCGAGGTTATTAACCTAATAGAGGACTAGTTTAGGTATTAAGATATATAGTCTCCGGTTTATAGATTGGTCTTAATAGCTAGATATATTAAATGATTAATATCTTATAATTTATAGCTTACTAGAGCCAACTAGGGCTCCCGACTACTCGATACTAGGATAAAATATACTAATTCTATAAGGAGACAGAAGAGCTAGGAACGCAACGATAGAGATATAATATACCTATCTCTAAGTATAATAGGACGAGTAGGTCTATAGTAAACTTTTCAATAATCGAATAGCTATATATAGGTGGTAGTATTCTAAATAGTCGTAAAGATCCCGTGAAAAAAATCGATCAAAGGTCACGCGCTTAAAAAATTGCTATAATACTTTCGTACTTATACGAACCTCTATTACTTATATAAACCTCTTTTACTTATATATAGTAACCTCGATTCAACTACACGATCGAAATATTAGCTAGAGCTAACGGAGACTCGGGTCGCCCTCTATAATATCGAAGTAGAGTTAGTATCCTATAACCTAAATCTAGAGATATAACGGTAAAAATAGCTCGCCCGATAAGTAGCGTAGTTGCTTTTGGTTTAATTATATACTACCCCGGGTCTTACCTCCGACTAGAGCTACCTCTACTAATAATTATAAGGCGTAGTTATCTCTACCTTACTTATTCGAGATATCTAAGGATCCTATCGCTAGGTTCGCCGGCACGTCCGAGAAATTACGTATCGTTTTAAACGCTATTTATAAACTTTAGCGTTTCGTAGCGGAAATCAAAGTACTACTACCAATAGTAGTTATAGTTAGCAATTAATCGTCTAGGAAGTTAATACTCCTCCGCTTACTCTCTAGAATCAATCTACTACGGAGTAGCTCTACTATAATAAAATATCTAACTTAAATCACTATAATCGCCTCCGACAATCTCTCTATAGATTTTCACGTAAGCGTTACTCTACGCTCCGAATATAAGTACGATCGATCGGTTAACGTTACTATAAGCGGACTCGGTCGCTAGGTAAAGAATAAGCCTATAGTTACTACGACATTTAGGGAGATAACCGACCCGGATAAGGTTGAAAATTTAATTAAATTAGCGTAGTTAGCAGCGCTTTTAATTACTAAGTCTCCCTCGGATTTCGTTAGTAAGGATTTCGATTAGCTAAAGTAGCAACCGAAGAAGGATATCGATAAGTAATAACTATTCTCGCTAAACCAAGTTTGTGTTATAATAAAGTTAACTAATATAGCTAATATTTACTTCGTAGATCTTCTAGGAGTTATTTTATAGATATATCTTATAGGTTGACTAGGTACTAGCCATATTCTAATTATATACTAACTACTTCGCAGGGCCCCGAGGATAGGGAGAGCGTAAGTCTAGTTAAAAATATTATTAAGATATACGTAGGGTAAAAGAACGTAGTCGTGTTGTAGACGATTGCGATATATAGCGATCCTTAAAGTAATAATTCCTCTACTATTATCGATAATAACCCTAGTATTAATGCCTAGACTCTAGCTATTCTAATAAAGCCGGACCTATATAGTAGAGACAGCTAAAACTAGATACCCGTTTTATAATATCGAGAGTTTAAGAAGGGCTACGGATATATAGTATTTAAAGGACCTTATAGTAAAGACTATACGGCCTCAGTCGAAAAGGCTAAAGAGACGGAAATAAAGTAGTTTAGGTAGTCCGTAGCCGTAAATCGAGATTCCTAGCTCGCGAAGTTTCTAGACGTTCCTGAAAAGCTTTTAGGTATCGAGAATATTATTACCCGGCTAGATAGGTTAATAAATAAAATAATTAACGAATAGTAAGTATCTATCTATACTTATAGTCCCCTTCTATTTAGTAACTTTATTAACGTATAACTTTAGATTAAAAAACATCGTTATATCGGTTAAATAGGTACTCTTACGCGCGGATTCTAAAATGTCTAGGCTTCTAACTATCCTAAGCTCGGCGGCGCTAGTATTCTCTAAACTAATAAACGCGTTGGAGGTTAGTATCTCTAAATTAATACGAAATAAGCGATCGGAGTTCTAGACCGTATATAAAGTAGTAGTAAATAAACTACGAAGCTTTATTAAAGTCGATTATAAACCGGAACTTATAGACTCGGATCTTAAAGTCTTTAAACCAGAGATAATTACTATAGAGGATACCGACGAAGAAGAGACAATTAGAAAACGAAAGCGACTAAAACTAAATAAGGCACCCGCCTCTACCTCTAAGTCCGCTACTGTCTCCGTTTCCAAAGTCTAAGCTAGCGATAAGGGCGAACGCTTCTCTCTAGATTTATTATACGAAGAGATAAAGGCGAGTTTAGACAACGTAGTACTAGAGTTAGCGTCTATTAACTTATTAATCGACTGCGTCCGTCGTACCTAGGAGTACTAGGCGAGAGGTACTAATAACTTCTTTACTTCGGTCTATAGGGTAATTCTAAAGCTTATACTTACCACGCTTAAGTCTAAATACGATAGATGGTATAATTCAAACGTAAATATAGAGTTGTCCACCCTTCTCGGTTCTATAATTAAGGATATAATCGTGGAAAACAAGCGCTTTGTAGTATCTCTACTAGAGCTTTAGAAAGCGCCCCTCTATACGGATTAGAAGCGTGCTGCCAGAGAGAAGGAAGCTATCCGTCGCGGTATTAAAGAAAAGCGATAGATTAAGAGACTTAATAAGTTCCTTAATAGCGAGGAGATTAAGAAAGGCGTCTTCGTTTCTATAAAGGACCGTAAAGCTATACTCTTAGGTGAATATAAGGCAGGACAGCTAGCGAGAGTAGGTCCTGATAAGTATAATAAATAGATTAGTCTCTTCGTTAGAGTTAGCTTCTTAAATGATATTTCGGGAACCAATATAGTAGATATATATATATAGGTCTTTGAGGGAAGGGTAATTCCACGTCTAGCTACTAATTTGGTAGGTATACTGCGTAAGAATTATTACTATAGGCGAATAATAGGTATTTTGATCTCTCTCTATAACTTGTACTACTAGCTGACTAACTTGTTTCTATAGCCGAGGATCGTGCAAAAGAGCTATATATAGAGGATAAGACTCGTGTGGCGCGCCGAAAGTCTCTAGAGGATTAGATAAGTACCTATAAGGTAGTACTAGAGGGACTTAAGTAAGTATAATAGTAGTAGATACTTTGATATACTCTATCTCTCTCGCTATCTTCCTTTTCCACTCTAGGCAAAGCGTATATAGTATATTGGTAGTTGAAATTGATTATACTTGGACGGTAAGGAAAGGTTAATAGTACTCTAGTAGTAGGCTTTTATATTGAATCGAACCTACGGTTAATCTTTCTTACCGGGTTTATATCTCTATAAAGACGTAGTATATCTATAAATTCATATTGATACTAGTAGTTAGTAAAGTATCCGTTTGAGATACCTTAAGTAACTAACGGAACGAATAGTAGAAGGAGAGATATGCTTTTATTTTAAGAAAGCCTACGCTAAATAGTAGTATTTCTCGATGATCCTATAGTTTCTCTTAGGACCGCCTCTAGCTATATCTAGCCCTACAGCTTTAATATGTACTTGATATAGATATAAAGCTATAACTACTATATAATTCCGCTCGACTCAACTCAAATATACCTATATAGTAGAACTAAGATTACCGCGTAATATGTCTCTAGATGCTCCCTAGCCTTACTATATAGCGAGTAATTACTAGCGCAGTAGTAGTATCCTAAGATAGGTTATACTATCGACTATCGCTATCTACGTGCTCCGAAAGCCCTAACAAAAGAATGACTACACCTAATATATACGAGGTTAATCTTTTATTCGTACTAATCTTGCAAAGCCTATATAAGGTAATTGGAGGCGGATTAAATACGCTAGATAATAACCTAATAGGGCTCGTCTATCCGCTAAGAAATATATTGGTAAGATTATAATCGACGTTGTTCCCGCTCTATTCGAGGATATATATATTATCCTTAATAAGAGCGCGAAGAGTAGAGCGTATTTCGGTCTCTATCAACCCCAAATTTAGATCGCCGTTGTTATAATTTCTGCGATAGCCTATAGGACTATTTAATATCTATAATTCTAAGGGGAACCTTTTATATAGCTTATCGCCTATTATCTCGTGGTTAATCCTCTCGTTTAGGAGCTCTTTCCCGTTTCTATCTCTAACTAAGCACTACTATAGAAATATACCGCTTCTTATAGAAGTAAACTCCTAGTCGATAATTATAACGTCCTCCGGCTTACGTATAATTAAGGTCCTTAATTTCATCTACTAATTGAGTAGTTTACGATCGAAGAGCCTTTTCGAAAATCAGATACTCGGGTCGTATCGTGCTATAGCAAGAAGTGCGGTATTAGTAGGACGAATATATCGGTCTTTAGGTAGCTTGAGATATTTGTCGATATCCGATAATACTAATCTTATAATTTTGACTATAGAGCATGAATAATATATATAATAGAGCGAGGTACTAAAGCGGGGTTGGTAATAGTAGTAAAAGAATAAACATATTAGTTGGTTATCGATAAGTATCCTGTAGTCCTTAGAGATAACTCGATTATCTCTATATTTATAGTTCTTCTTAACTAAGGCGTCCGTTCTATCTACGTCGATATCCTTATCCACGTCGATATCCTTATCCACGTCGATATCCTTATCCACGTCGATATCCTTATCCACGTCGATATCTCCAGCTAATAAGCGGAAGAGGACCTTGGGATTAGACGATTCCCAAGACTAGGGTAGCCGCGGGACGGGTTTAAGCAATAGGTACTCGACGTTGATCGTAGTAAACGGTAGTACTTGATCTAAATCAAGCTTCGATCTAGCCTAGATACCGGTAATACGTATCGCTATCTCGAGGATCTTCTCTACGAGTAGGTCGACGTTTCGGTATAGGAAGGTATAGAGACTAGCGTGCCTTTTTTTAGCCTTCTAAGGATAGTTATCTACCTAGATTATAGTCTTATCGTAATCTATAAAGAGCGCCTATATAGTTAATAGAACTCTATTTTATTATTCTTTATCCGAAGACATAGTAGCTATATATTTCGCTAAAAAATACTCGACGCCCTTTAAGAAATAGGCATCGGTCGCGTATAGAACGGCTCCCCTACTAAGGGCTTTCTGAATTCTCTTTATCGACTTGAATCTAGTATCGCTTAGTTTAGCTCTCGTTTGACACTATATAAGATTAGACTCCGACTAAAGGCATCTAGCTATTACTAGGTATAAAAAGACGTTTTGTTAGAACTTAATCCTAGTAATAGGGTTCTAGGATATAGCTAATAGAAGAACCTCTTCTATTTGCGTATAGATAAGAAAAGCGGAGGGTGGTACTTAAATAGACTTTTTAGTTTAGAATAGGCTAAGGATAACGGGGATAACGGACTTTAGGGATAACGATATATCTAGAAAGATCTTCGCGGTATTACTAAGATACCGCTTTATACTATTTCGAACTTGAGGGAATAGCTCTCGCTTAGTATAGTTAGAGTATATAGTAAACAAAGGTTTCTCTAATATAGGGCCGTAGTTGTAGTTAGCGGTGCTGAGTTAAAGGATTATAGATAGAATAACGATATTATTACTTCTATAGTAGGGTTCTAATCGTTACTAATCGAATAGTATATCTGTCTTTTGTTTCACGATATAAAATAACGGGAAATCCGGACGGGCTAAAAGATCGAGATTATCTAGTACGAAACTATACTTAAGTATATCTAGGAGGGAGGAGGCTACTACTAAAGAGAATATATTTAATTTATTACCTTGCTATAGGACTAGGGTTTAGGGATATTCAGCGATATATAATAGTTTCTATAAAGTTAGCTTATTAACGGAAAGGAAAATAGAGTAAAACTTACGACGAAGTCTTCTTTATATTTGACCTAAAGTATATATTTATATTTACTATACCCGGGTCGGAGATATAGCGTCTATAGAATAGTAAGATCTACTCCCGAGATTTGCGTAAGAACATTTCGATTAGAGAGAGTTAATAGAGAAAGCTATCCGGAATCGTCGGCTTTTAGAAGGCGCCTAAATACCAATATACCGATTTCTTCGTTAATTATATCTCCTAATCCTAAAGAAGGACTATTATAAGATAGACGGGTATGCTTATTATATAGCTAGGTATTAATCTCTACTAAGGAATAGAGGCTCCTCTTCGGTCTAGATATTTCCCCACTAATAACGGGAACTAAAACTAGAGAATTTCCACGGCTCGATAGTATAGTAGGAGTTAGTAGAGGTACGGCTAGAATAGCTAGATTGGTAGTACTAGGGGCTATAGAAGGAATAATAGGTAACGATAGTCGAATTGGTTAATATAGGTCGCTATCTAGTAAAAATGGTAGATCTGAAGCACGAGAAGAGCCCGAGCTTAAAGCTATAACTAGTATCCTACTAAGCTCCTATAGAGGAATATCTGTATTTGGTAGCTATAGGGGAGTCGAGTAAGACTACGAGGGGGAAGGTAAGGATAGATATAACGGAGATTCGAAGGATATATTTAATCGCGTAGTAGTAGCTATATCTTTAGCTAGATCTAAAGTGTAAGTGTTTAGATCTATAGATACTTTTAGATAAAATTTAGGATTTACCTTTTTAGGCCTTTCTAAAGTAGTGGAGCAACTTCTTTCCCAATACCTTCTATTGTTTTACCGGATAGGTCGCCTATTAAGGATACTTTCTTAACAACTCTTCTTTTCCTATAGTAACCGTATATAGATAGAGAGGCTAGTCTATAAGAAAACTTACGAGTAGTACTTACTCAGCTATAGAGGAGGCCTACCTACGATATAGGGGGTGAAAGAGAACGAAGAGGAGAAAGATAGACGGTTATAGGATTATTAGTAAAGAGGTTGGTAAAGAGGAGAGTAGCGGTTTAGAGTTAGTCGATCGATATCGACGGGATAAGGCTATTAAGAAATCTATAGCTATTCTAGGAAGTCGCGACTACTACGTCCTATCGATTTCGATCTAACCCTTAACTTAATCGTAAGTAAGAGGCGTAAGCTTACTCTTATATTAATATCGATATTTTCGTATTACGAATATATTATAATAAGGATAGAAGAGATATAAATTCGTATTATAGTTATACTTCGAGAAGATACTTAAAACTCGGAAGATATAATAGTATCGAAATTAAAAAGAACTAGAACCTACTACCTACTACGTATAAAAAAACTCGTATTAGAATATAGTACTATATCAACTCTATTAGTATAGATAATCCTAATATAATCTGACCTTCCTTAGCGGCGACTTTATAGTTCCTATAGATATAGTACAACGGATCTTATATTCTCTAATAACAGATCTTCGACCAGGTCGGCCGCACGGGAGTATAATACGAAGATGTCTAAACGGGTAATATATTAGCATAATAAGAAGTAATAGTAGATTTGCCTCGATATATTACCCTAGTTTTTAGTATTCGGGAGGAAGTAAGAGTAATTAGTACTACTCTTAGTAATAGAATCGAGCCTCGATATATCGTATACTAAAAGATTCGCTATCGCCAAAAGCTGGGTGAAATTAATTCCGAGCCGACTATACCCTAATACGATCTTACTATTACGCGTGATTTCGTAACTAATACCTCTTCTATCCTTATTATATTGTCGACGAATAAATATATCGGTAATAAGCGCTAAACGAGGCGGGGATTATTAGAGATTAAGGCTCCGGCGGGCTCTAGTAGTACCTATATATAGCTATTATAGTACGCTCGGATCGGTCGATAGTATAGCGGTCTTTTTAGTACTAGCTTTCGTACTTATCTTCCGGCTAGCTAGTACTTTTAGAGTCTTCTATATAGTAGGTTTCTTTTTTAGCTTCTTTATAGTTACCGCTATCTATACTTTACGGACACGCGCGGGCTTTAGGGGTGGTACGGTATCAATAATAGCCTAAAAATATCAGCTTCGGTATAGCTAGATAGAGGAACTTACTACTTCGTCGTTACTAAAATCTAACTCTTAATCGTTATCTCTTCTTAGTCTCTTACTAGGCGTGACCTCTAGTTCCGCTATCTCTACTACACGCTATATAGTCCGTTAAAAGAGAAAGTATAGAAGGGATAAAAGAATATTACCTTTACTAGGGCCTACTAGTTACTAGGAACCCGGTACAATCCCCTAGTATCTCTATCGGCTACTAAATTTTCAACGGCTGCTAAATTCTTATCGATAATAAGAGCGCTACTTCTAGTAGGAGTATTACCGGGGATTAGATCGGCGCGCCCGTTAGCAATTACTACGGGTGCTAGGGGAGACGAGTCTAGTACTAGTTCGCTAGGGATAAATACGGCGGGTATTAGGTAGAAAGGATCTTGTATTATATCTATATCTACGGTATCTAGGGTTACTAAATCGGCTCGCCCGTTGTCAATTACTGCGGGTAGTAGGCGAGACGAGTCTAGGACTCGCTCTCTATAGATAAGTACGGCGGGAATTAGGTAGGAAGGATCTTATATTTTATCTATATCTACGGTATCTAGAGTCACTAAATCGGCTCGCCCGTTATCAATTGCTGCGGGTAGTAGGCGAGACGAGTCTAGTACTCGCTTACTAGTAGTAGCTACGGATATCGGGTGAGAGTTAGTATCTATATCTGCTAGTACTAAGGGATATCGCTCGCTATCAACGGCTATAGGTATAGGCTAGGAGTTGGTGTCCGTATCTACCGGTACTAAGTTACTTGTCTCGCTAGTATAAGGGGAGGAATTAATTTGGATTTCTATTTCGTCTATAGTATCTATAAGTTTAGTAGCTCGGCTAGGAGATAGTATATACTCTATCGTAGAAGGCTATTATAGTATATCCGTTAAGTTAGTATCCGTATCTACCGGTACTAAGTCATTTCTCTCGCTAGTATAAGGGGAGGAGTTAATTTGGAGTTTAGTAGCTTAGCTAGGAGATAGTATATACTCTGTCGTAGAAGGCTATAGTACTTTGTCCGTTACTTTCGCAGCTCTAGACTCGTCTAACTTATCTAATATATCGATAGCTCTATTAGGGGCGTCTTCCTCTCTAATAGGTCCTATTATATTATTTATTCCAAGACGTACTAGGCCCGTTAGATTAGGTAACCGAGGAGGATCGTCGCTGAAAGTAATAAGGCCTTTCTCGATCTATTACTAATATAGTTAATAAGCTAACCAATTCGCCTTCTTATCCTTCCTATTTCCGAATTTTTTCTAGTAGTATTTAGGGAACTCTTGCGGGTATTTTATTAGTTATTCCTAGAAGTCCGCAATCATAGCCTTCTTTTTAGTGTACACGAGAGGTCGACGGAAACGGATATAAGTAAGCGTGGTTAGGAGGTAATTACGAAGCCCTTTTAATTTATCGCCTAGGTATTTAGGGCGGTTCGGTAGAATATAGCCGTCTCGTCGGGAGCCGCGAGGTGGAGTAGGAGGTATTATAGTAGCGTATTATAAGTAGAAGGGCTAGTAGATTAGGGTCGGTAGTAGAGGAGGGAGGGAGGAGAGAGGAAATATTATATAGTTTTTAGGTAATATATCAGTTTATAGTTCGAAGGTACTAGTAATAATCTTCTATAACTTGCGGTCGGCAACCGCCTTAAGTAGCTTAGTTGGATTTATTAACAATATCTTCTTCAATATCCTAATAAATAAGTATATTAATAAAAATTTGTATACTAATAATACTAACTCTAATAAGTCTCGCTAGAAACTATAACCTAAAAGGTTAAATATAGCGGGTGCACTCTGATAAGGCTAACTCTAATAAGTCTCGTTAAAGAATAACGGTTATACTCTAATAAGGCTGACTCTAAGGAGTCTCGCTAAAGAACAACGGTTATACTCTAATAAGGCTAACTCTGATAAGTCTCGCTAAAGAATAACGGTTATACTCTAATAAGGCTAACTCTAATAAGTCTCGCTAAAGAATAATAGTTGTACTCTAATAAGGCTAACTCTAATAAGTCTCGCTAAAGAACAACGGGTATACTCTAATAAGTCTCGCTAAAGAACAACGATTATACTCTAATAAGGCTCTTTTAAGGGAGTGGAGATGTTTAAGAAGGGGTAGTAGAAAGTTTAGATTCTTATACTACTAAAACGCCAAGCCTCTTAATAGAGTAGGAAGTAGCACCTAGCTACCCGGGTAATAAATATTACGGGCCTATCGAGGTAGTTTTCCTTACTAAAACCGATACTACGGAAAATGGTCCTTCTCCCTACGGTACGATATAAAATTTTGAGAGAGGTAGATTACTTCGGTATATTATAGAGAATGCTCCTACTAAGTATTAGAATTATATAATTATTAGTAGTAGAGAAATTCCTCTAGGAAGTTGAGGTTTCTAGTAAGAATCGAGAATCGCTTATATAGCCCGCAATATTTATTACCCGGGTACCAGCTTACTAAATCCTAGGAGGTCGGTACGACTTACCGCAATTAGGAACTAGTATAGGTATAATTATATTCCCCCCTATTATTTAATAATAATATCGAACCTATAGATTCTTAATCTAGTATTGAGATTTATAATCTACTTTAGTACCTATCTTAATAGTAATCGAACGCTTTAGAAATCTATCCGTAAAAGACTAGGAATATACTAATAGCCTCGATCCTACTATTCTTACCTTCTACTAGGCTCTTCCCGACTACGCTAAAACCCTACTTATACCCCTAAACCATTTAGTAAAAGAGGTTAGTATAGGCTATATCTTTTATAAAGACGAAGGTAACTACTTTGGTCTTCTCGCGTTCAAGATCCTATAAGTATTATAGGTAGTATACCGAGCCGTTACGGCTTAGACGAGTTAGCCGACAACGATATCTCTAAATAACCTATTATAAGCTACTAGTAGAAAGGGAATTAGTATTATTACTACGTCGGAGAGAAATTGAAGTTAGGCTATTATAAGAATACTATCGACCGTTCTAGTATTTATAACCAATTTTTTTTGAAAAGACTTTTTGAGCTAGTATAGTTATTATATATAATAAGTCTAAGTTACTAACTATAGTAGGGTAAAGCCTAATTATACTAACTAGGTATAGGGATATTCCTTCCCTAATATAAGTATTAGTTAAATAACTATTTTTATACTCTCTATAATAGAAAGATTCTCTAAGAGGTAGGATTTTAGATTATTATTAGGCGTTAACTAGATAGTCCTATTAATATAGGTTGCTTTATATCGTAGAAGAAATCCATAATAGTAGGAGTTATAAAACGAGAGTAGTATATTGTTTTTAATAATAGCTAGAGAGCTTATTCCGTCAACCTTCTTATACCCGTCGCTAAAAGACTTATAGAATCGCCTAGTAAAGTCCTAATTATAGAAGCGCCGGCTTTCGTACCGTATAACTAGAAGGCTAGCGATATAGACGAACTTATAGGTCCCTATAAAGAAGAGCCTATTCCTCCGTTTCCCTAGGTTAACGACGTTACGTAGGACCCGTATAAGAGGTAGGATAATAAGGCTAGAAGTAGAGATTAGAAATACGATTTTAGTACTTCCTACTTCTTATATACGTTCAAGTTTAGAGAATATAAGGTTTAGGGATATAAGGGTATAACTTTAAAGTATATTTTAGAGCGGGACTCTAATTTCGCGCTTACTACTTAGAAGACTATATAGATAGGTATTAAGGAAGACCTTTTCTCGCCTAATAATAATAAAGTATAAGGTAGGAATAGGCTACTTCTTTCCTATAGATTATTGACCTCGAATTTTAAATTAGAGCGTAGCGTAGGAGTTGAATATAGTAGAAGCTATTTATATTTTTAGTAGATAAATTATAATTTAAACGCTCTACTTACTCTATATATCTATCGCTACGATATAGTACTATTAAGGTTTCTAGCGATTAAATTAGCTCCCTTCCCTTCTATAGCTTGGAAAATATCAACGAGGATAGAAAACAATTAGGAGTTCTAGATAAAAATATACGGTATAATAAATTATTGCCTCAAGCTCCTATCGTAACAGTTAAGAAAGATTACCGCCGATTAGAATAAGAAATGATTATTACTATAGTTAAAGCTCGAGCCGATTAATAAGAGGTATATATAAGGCCGCTAGTAATATAGAAATAGCTATAATTAGCGAAGAGTATTTATTCTTCCTAGAAGTAGGTAGTTGGTTGATTAATAAAGTAGGACGAGATTTCAATTACTCTAATATATATTTTTATAATTATTTCTTCAAGCGTACCGTACTTTTAGCGATAGGAGGTTATCTCTCGAATCCTAATAGCTAGATAGTAGTAAAGCGGGGGTTGTTTCAATTGGTCTATAAAGCTACCTACAAATATACGTACGTATATACCGACTATTATTAATAACGAAGACGCTTCCTATCCTTATAATACCTAAGAATAATAGATAGACGCTCGGCCGACCCGCCCTCGAAACGTATATATTATAAATAGTAACGGTCGTATCCTACCTAGGTATTACTACCCAAGCTTTAGACTAGCTAGCCAACCGGTAGGCCTATCTCTCTAGTATATATTAGGAAAAGCGCTATAATAAAGAAGGGAATTACCTATAAAGCGGCCGCCTCCGCCTTCGCTCTACAACGTTCGAACGATTAGACGGCCGAGACCTCGCTACGATCTAGCTAAGATAATAAGTTCTCAACTATTATTGAAAGCGGTAGAGATAGATTAGAGTATTAAGTAAGAAGCTTTATTATTTGTCTCGTTTTCCCTACTTCGAGGCTACGGCCGGGTCGGCTAGTAAGGATAGCTAGTACTAGTATTATTTAGATATTTCGGCGATCCGAGCGGTAGTAGTATTATAACGATACGATACGTAAGCTAATATATCGCCGTTATTACTTTTATAGGTACTAATCAAGGCCTAGCTTCTCCGTCTATAACTTTGAGGTACGGGTCTACGTAACCTATAAGATACTAGTAAGATTCTATTACTATCTCTCCCGCCCTTACTACTACTACTATTTCTCTTCTCTCTCTATTCATCGCCTTAATATATTCTTTAATCTTCTATCTAATCTTTATTAATCTATTTTTTTTAGCGCATACTATAGATTCAAAGGTAGTATCCGCTTCTAGGGTCCCCAACAGTACGGTTCGGTCCGGGTCTTAGGACCTAAAACCCAACTCTAACGGGTTCGGTTTTTAAACGGTTCGGGTTGGTTTAGGGTTAGGTTTTTTATAAAAGTAAAAAACCAAACCATTTCAACCCGACGGTTTAAAACGTGACTTACTAGGATTAATATTTTAGAATTTATTAATATATTTTATACTTTAAAGATAGAGAATTACCTAGAGAGTATTTTATATATTTAAAAAACTAAAATAAGTATAGTAGATCTAAAGATATAGTAGTTTCTAGTTAAAAATCATAGGTTTAGTATATAAAAAACCGAACCTATTTAACGGTTTAGGTTTCTAAATAGACGGTTTGGTTTAGGTTCGGTTTCTAATACTAAAACCCAACCCTAAAACCCAACTCTAACCCGAACCTAACCGAACCGCGCGGTTCCGAACCGTACCGTTAGAGACTCTATCCGCTTCTAAGTCGATATTACAACTTCGTGCCTTACGAGAAGAGACGGACGAGAAGGAGAAATATTAGTTCTACTCTATAGGAATAGGGTAGATTGTAGTATACTACTATAGGTGTAGTACTAGCTTGGCTAGTAATAATAAAAGATACAGATTGATAAAAGATAATAATATAAGGAGACTAGGACAAGAGCCTCTAGAATAATAAACTACTAGTAGTTTACTTGGTTCTAGTAGTAGTTCTATATCTCTCCAATTGCCTAGCAATTGGAGGTATATAAAT
>QWZN01000246.1:0-31432 GCA_003693225.1 Venturia aucupariae | reverse complement strand
AGATACGTCGCCCTCGTACCGCTACGGATACTCCGCGAAGTACTTACTCAACTTATAGAGGAATACCTTATATCTAGCTATATTATTGCCTTTATACTTTAGAGGTATTAGATAGTAGGACTTTAGGAGCTAAGAATTACCCTTATAGCTCTTCTTAGCTAGTCCTATACTACTAGTAGTAGCTAGGGCTAGCTTAGCTTCCTTAAGACAGACCTATAGGGTTACGATCTTTAGCTAAGCTTCTAGCTCAGCCCTTCGAGCTATCGACTCTAGGTTATTCCCTACTATATCCTCGGATAGCGTCTTAGGAGTAGCCGGAACGACGGACTCGGAATCGGCGTCCTCGTCGATAACTAGTAGGTCTTTATAGGAGGCCGCTTTATCCTCTAGCTACTACTACGTATTAGCTTCGGGATCGGTAACGTTATTACTAGCTTCTACGCTCTAGTTGCGTATCTTAGGTCCTATAATCGTTTAGGGGAAGGTCCGATCTCTAATAGTACCGACGTAGTATACTCCCTTAAGGGGTAGAGCATTTATAATATAAGGATACGTAGTAGTACTATAGGGATAGATATATTAAGAGAGAAAGGGGATTAAATATATATATTTAGAGTAAACGCTAGAGAGGAATCTCTCCTACGTCTAAGCGATAAGATATCTACGTATACGAAGCCAAGGCTATACGTACCTTAGTACGTAACCTAGCTTAGTACTAGACTAGTATCTAACCTATATCTAACTAGTTCTAGAGTCTAGAATAGATTATAGATCCTAATACGTCGTAAAGCGTTATTAACTAGACGGAGGCCAAGCCTCCTAGTTAGGTTATTACTAATTGTAGCGTAGTACTCGCAGCCTTTATTAATAAGGGTAAATATAGGGGAGAGAGTATTATTATTTAGGTAAACGTCTATAAATATACTCCTTCCGTCTATTCTTACTCGGTATAAATACTAGTCTTATCTTAGTACTCCTTCCGCTCCCTTATCCTATCTATAATAGGGAGCTACGCTTTTTCCGACTCGTCCGGATCGGAGTCCTCTAATATTAGGGGGGTATCTAGAGTAGATAGAAGGGCCGCCATATTAACGCGCCCGGAGGATTTTACGGGGTTTAGTACGGCGCGGTATACGTAGTCATTTAACTAGTATCCGCTACCTCTATAACGGAAGTAGAGACCGCGTTCTCGCCTCGAGTCGAGCTCGGCTTTAGTAACCTACTTCGCCCGAGTTGGGGGCTTTGAGCCTCTAGGAGCTATATAGCGTTATAACGAGCCTACTACGGGGCGCTATCCGCTCGATTGTACGCGGGTCGCGGTTATAATAGTATCTATAGGCTCCGCCTAGGTTGCCGTACTAGGGCGTAGGTATAATAGCCCCCTAGGGCCGGCGTACAAGCTAATAGTACCGGGTTCTAACGACTTTAGCTTAGAGAGCTATATCCGATTCTTCGTTACGAACTAGGAGGTATTCTTATAGTTAGCTATAATACAACTAACCTCCGTATAGAAACCGGCGTACTATAGTATATACTATATAGGAACCGTACTTATAGTAACTTAGTTAGAGAACGTCTTTTTAAGGTATATAATCTTAACGGCGTCGTCCTAATAGCTACCGTCCGAAGCGTAAAGGAGTTCGTTAAAAACTAACTAGTATTCTTACTATAGTTAGCTATCCTAGTACCTTAGCCTAGTAAGGTTCTCTAGGGCTTTTGTTTTTTCTATAGAGTCCGCGAAGGTTGTCTTAAGGACCGTAAAGAACTCCTTAGGATCCTAGTTACCGGAGTTACCCCCGGCTAGCTAGAAGTTCCTTAGCTTAGCCCGCTTATTATAAGGGAGATAGTCGTTAATATAATCCTAGTAGTAAGGGGCGGAGAGCGGTAGTTTTAGGCCGGAATATACCGCGTACGAGCTCTTAAGGCGGATAAGAAAGTTGCGAAATATAGCCGCCGTACCGTCCTATAATAGGGGCTTCTACTCGCGAGGGCCTATAGTATCTAAATAATCGTATACGGATACTATAGCTTCTCAGGAGGAGAATACCTATAGAGCCGCGACTAGCTCTATTAGCTTCTCGTCCTAGCTTCTCTAGTTACTAAATACTTCCTCTGCTACGTTTAGCTTAGAGTCCGTAAGCCTCTAAGTAGCGAGTAGCTATTAGATAGTAGAGGCGTATTAGGTAGGTAATAGTTATACTAGGGTATTACTACCGTCCTACCTCGCGCTAGAGGCTATACGAAGCGGTAGAAAGCTATTAGTCTCCTAGTCGTCTATAGCGGGGAGAGTTACTTTATAAGTAAAGAGAAAAGAGTTAACTTAATATTACGGGAAGACCCTATATATACGAGGATTAAGGTAGTAGATAAAACTAAGTCAACTAAGGTATAAAGTAGGAGGAGGGATAAGGCCTATTATATAGTCTCGTAGTCCGTACGCTACCTAACGGGCTCCGCTTATATATATAGTTCCTAGTCCTAACTATCTTAAGGGCGCCAGCCCCTAACAACGCTCCACGCCTAGAAGTATATATAGCCGTTTCTAGAATTTCCTAGTCTAGTTGCTACCTCGATTACTAGTAATTATACGGGGGAGGCCGTAGTAGCGTACCTAGTACTCTAGGAACCTTTAGGCGTAGTCCTCCGTATTTATAGTAGATATCGCCTTAAATACCACGGTCTTACTAAGGCGGTCTTTAATTACCTATATATTAGTATAACCCTTACTATCTAGCTATTTAGTTATAAAGTCTATAGAGATCTCCGTAAAGAATCGGTTGGGGACTAGGAGCGGTTATAGAAGCCCGGCCCTTAAGGCCCGCTATATCTTATTATATCCGTATAAGTTATAGTTTTTAAGGGAACGCTATACGTAGGCTAAGAGGAGCGGCTAATAATAGTTTTAGGCTATACCGGAGATTAAGGTTTCCCAGCTAGGATAGCTAGAGACCGTAGAGTCGTAGTACCTCTAGATTAGTATTATCCGTAGGGCGTCTATCTCGATAGTAGTAGAGTCCGCGCCTCTTCGGTCGGTATCTAGTATAAAAGGGGCGCTAGGTACCTAGAGCTTCCCTCTATATCGAAGTAACCCCTAGCCGTCGATCCGGTAGTTATCTATCTAGACCTTAAGTTTAAGTCCGGTAGGGATTATACGGAGTCTATCCTATACGGCCTAGAAAATACTCTAGTACGTCGTATTCTTTACGGCTAGATTATTCTAGAGTAGGTTTAGCTCTTCCTCCCTAAAGAGGCCTCGGAATCTATCGAACCTACCGTATTCCGTAGTAAATAGCGCGGCCTACGTCTACTTAGTAAGGCTCTCTATAGGGAAGAGCTATTTAACCTAGGAATTATAGTTAGTCTTAACTAGACCGTTCTAGTTACGCCGAGATAGGGCGTCGGGTATTTTAGCCTCAGCCCCCAACCGATAGACTATAGAGAACTTATATCTTATTAAGGTCTCTACCTACTATACCTAGCGTTTGGATAGCTTCTACTTCCTTATAAAGTATTCTAGGTTTCGGTAATCGGTAAGGACTATAAAGTAGCTAGCGCCTTAAAGCTCGCTATCCTAGTATTAAGGGTACTAGACTATAGCTAGAAGCTTCTTATTATAGATATTATAGTTAATTTCGCCGGTATTTAGCTTCTTACTATAGAAGGCTACGGGATACCGGACTCCGCCCGTTTCCTAGCTAAGGGCGCCCCCTAATACTAAGCCGCTATAGTCCGCCTTGATAAATGTAGAGAGAGACGGGTCCTACTATTAAAGGACTAGAGTACGCGTAAAAACGTCCTTAAGCCTCTAAAATACTTCCTTAGCTTAGTCGTTCTAGGAGAACGATATATTCCGCCTAGTTAGCGCCGTTAATAGCGCGGTAATCCTAGAATATTCCGGTGTAAAGACTCGGTAGTAGTTTATAAAGCCTAGGAATTGTCTAACCTCCCTCTATATCCTAGGGGGCTACTATACCTAGATAGTCTCTACCTTATCTAGGTTGGCCTCTAACCCCTTTCCGTCGGTATATATAATAAAGCCTAGATACTTAATCCTTTTCTTTACGAACTCTAATTTTATAGGATCTAGATATAGGCCCGCGTCTAAAAGCTTCCGGAGAACGGTCCAAACCTTCCGGAAATAGTCCTTATAGGAACTAGTAGAATAGATTAAAACGTTATCTATATATACGGAGTAGTAATTGTCTAGATATTCCTATAATACGGTATTAATATACCGTTAGAAACTAGCCGGGGCCCCGGCTAGACTAAACGGGGTTACTAGCTATTCTAATAGCCTATATCGCGTTTAGAACGCGGTTTTAAACTCGTACCCTTTTACTACGCGTAGCTTCTAGAATACGGAGATAACGTTAACCTTAGTTAACTAGATAGCCCCCGTTAGGTTTCGTAAGGTCTCCGAAATAAGCGGTAGAGGGTAGTAGTTAGCCTTAGTTACGGTATTAAGGGCTCGGTAGTCGTAGTAGAATCTAAGGCCGCCGGACGCCTTCCGGATAAATAGGACTAGAGACCCGCCGTTTGAAGTCGATAGCTAGATAAACCCCTTTACTAAGAGGTTATTAAGGGTCTTATATAGTACTAGTAGCTTCTCCTTAGATATTCTATATAGTAGGCCCTAGGGTAGTATCTCTAGGGACCCGTCCGCCTTCGTCCGGAGCTCGATCCTATAGTTAACGTTAGGACGGAAGGGGGCTAGCTTCTTAGATTTCTAGCTAGAAAATAGTAGGGTAAGGTCGTAGATCTCCGGAGATAGCTACTTCTTAAGTTATACTATTATAGTAGGGGGCTTATCGTCTAAGGCCTTAAGTATATCTTCTATATTTACTACGGTAATCCGCGTCTTTATATCCCGGGAGAAATTAGCTATCGTAATATAGGAGGCGGAGTCCGACTATTCTAGGCCGGAGTTCTATACCGTATAGTAGTCTCTAGACTAGGGGTTGGGCCTACTAACTATATCTATATATATAATCGGTATTAATACCGCTAGTTCTACCGCGGAGTCCGGTAGCCTCAGGGTAGCCTTATATACCTCCGAGCCTAGATAAGTAGATACGGCTATTGTACCGTCTATAGTAGAGGCCGCGGATATTCCCGCGGGCCTACGTTATTCGTAGCGGTAACGCTCCGCAATCTACTATAGACTACGGCCGTACTAGAGCCGGCCCTAATTGGGCGCTATCCGGATTATATTTTAGGCCTTCTATAGATTACCTAGAATCAAGTCGTAGGATAGGTTGGGTACGACGTATACGTATACGTTCTAGCGGAATCTACCTATATTTATCCGGAACCCGACTACCTCTCGGATCTTAGTATCCGTTATTACCTTTATAGCGCTACGTATTCGTTATAAAGCGTTATTAACTAGACAGAGTCTAAGTCTCCTTATTAGGTTATTACTTATTATAGCGTAGTACTCGTAGCCTTTATCGATTAGGGTAAATATAAGGGAAGTAGTATTATTATTTAGATAAACGTCTATAAATATACTACTCCTATTTATTCTTACCTAGTATAATTACTAGCCCTACTTAAGTACTCTCTTAGCCCTCTTATCCTAACTATAATAGGGAGCTCTACTTTTCCTACCTCTTCCGGCTTAGAGTCCTCTAATATAGGAGGGGTATCCGGTATAGAGAGGAGGGTAGATACGTTAATATATCTAGAGGAGGCCTTCGTAGGGTTTAGGGCGGCGCGGTAGACATAGTTATTCAACTAGTATCTACTCCCTCTATACCGGAAGTAGAGTCCTCGCTCTCGTCTCGAGTCGAGCTTAGCTTTAGTAATCTACTTAGCGCGGGTAGGGGCCTTAGAGCTACTAGGGTTTAGCTACCGTCGCGATAAGCTCGTAGCGGAGTACTATCCGCTTATTTAAACCCGGGTAGCGGTTATTACGGTATCGACCGGCTCCGTCTAGGGTCTAGTATTAGGGTAAAAGTTGGTTATTCCGCTAGGGCTAGCGTACGACCTAACTATACCGGGCTCTAAGAACTTTAGCCTAGAGAGCTATATTTGGTTCTTAGTCGCGAACTAGGAGGTATTCTCGTAGTTAGCTATAATACGGCTGACCTCTATATAGAAACTAGCGTACTATAGTATATATTATATAGGGACCGTACTTATAGTAACCTAGTTAGAAAATGTCTTCTTTAGATATATAATCTTTACGGCGTTATCCTAGTAGGTCCCGTCCGATACGTATAGGAGCTCGTCGAAAACTAGCTAGTATTTATACTATAGTTAGCCGTCCTAGTACCTTAACCTTATAAGGTTTTCTAAAGCCTTCGTTTTCTCTATAGAGTCCGCAAAGGTAGCCTTAAGGACTATAAAGAACTCCTTAGGGTCCTAGCTACCCGAGGCGCCGCCCGCTATCTAGAAGTTACGTAACCTTATACGCTTATCGTATAGGAGGTAGTCGTTGATATAGTCCTAGTAGTAGGAGGCGGAGAGCGCTAGTTTAAGGCTGAAGCGTACTCGGTAGGAGCTCTATAGCCAAATAAGAAAGTTGCGGAAAGTAGCTACGGTATCGTTCTATAAAGGAGGCTTCTATTCCCGAGGACCTATAGTATCCGATCTATTATAGGCGGGCGCTACGGTCTCGTAGGAGGTAAACGCTTAAAGGGCGTCGACTAGTTCGCGTAGTTTTTTATCCTAGCTCCTCTAGTTATTAAAAGCTACCTCCGCCGCGTTTAGCTTATTCTCCGTAACCCTCTAGGCGGCGACTAGTTATTAGATCGTAGAGGTATATTAGGAAGGGAGTAGCTAGATAGGGGTTCTACTACCATCCTATCTTATACCTATAGAGCTAGGGAGCGAGGGAAAGCCCTCATCGTCTAGGTTATTTATAGTAGAGGGAGTTACTTTATAAGTAGAAAATCAAGTTAACTTAATATCACGGGATAACCCTATATATATAAGGATTAAGGTAGTAGATAAAGCTAAGTTAACTAAAGTATAAAGTAGGAGGAGGGATTAGGCCGGCTATATAGTCTCGTAGACCGCGTACTATCTACCGGTCTCCGCTTAGGCCTATATATCCTATAAGCCTCGAGTTCTAACCTTCCTAAGGGCGCTAGCCTCTAATAGCCCTACTACTAGATCTCAAGTTCTCTCTCTTAAATAGTATATAATAATAACCAATAATAAGATCTCTACTACTACGAAGGTATCTATCTCTTAGATTACTAAGTATTATAAGTTTATAAGGTCCTAGGGCTAGGATCCTAAGTTAAAAGGCCCTATTCTAGATAAATACGTCTACCGTAAAGAAGGTAGCTATAGCGTTACTAAACTTACTAAAGAGAAGCTAAATTTAATTGCTATAAGCGTTAAAATAGACCGATTTAGCTCCGAAAAGACTACTAGGGACCTAGCTAGAGACTATAATCTATCTTAAAGTATAATTATTACGGTAATAGCTAAAATAGGCTTTAGAAAGACAAAGCTAACTACTAAACCCGGATTTAATACTATATAGAAGTAGTAACGACTTGTATTCTACCTTAAGTATAAGGATTAGACTCTTAAATAGTAGAAAGATATTATCTAGTCTAATAGAACCTCCGTAGTACTTAGGGTTCGCCGTAGTAGTACTCGTATATAGCGAAAAGTAGACTAGGTAATATACTCTAGGATACTTAGCTCTCTAAAATACGAAACTAATACGTTATTTAGGTAGTAAATCGTTACTATATACGTCCTCGGTAGAAGTTAGCGTCTAAGTTTATATTCTAGGGCTGTTTCTCCTATTACTAAAAGAGACCTTACTATATTTAGAAGGTAGAGACAAAATAAGAGAAGGCTATAGCTATAGTAAAGCTAGCTCGAAGAAATAAAGTATAGAAAAATATTATACGGTAGTAGTAGGAGGATAAATAAGCCTACTTAAAGGTAATAACCTTACGCCGAGGGCGTAGAGGAAAGTAGAGATTTATAAAAGAGAGAGGGGCCTTTATCTATAAAGGTAAAGGTAGGATTAATAGGTAGCGCTATATTTATATAATTATATCTCTAAAGATAATCCCGTTTATACGATAGTATAGGATTACAAGGCCTTAGACTATAGTTTAAGAGGATAATACTCTATCCTATACTTATAAATATACCGCTTTTATATATAGTATTACTAGGATTAAGAGGCTCCTCTAGCTAGATAACTCTCTAGATTTAAATATAATAGAGGTCTATTAGAGGTGGATAAAATAGAAGATCTATAAGGTAAAAGAGGGACTACTAAAGACGGCTATATATACAAAAAAGGTATAGGAAAAAACGTAGTAGGAACTAAAGTAAAAGAAGATTTAAGGCTAGATTAAGAGGATAATAAGGTATATTAAGAAGGTAATTGAATATAAGGAAGGTAATAAATACGTAGAAGGTAGAGATAAAGAAGTAGAGAGAGAGGATAATAGTAAGATAAAGGTAAAAAAAGAGAGAAGAAGTCGTACTAGTAGAAAATTTAAGTAATAATACTAGAATATCTCTATAATTATCCTAATTAGGAAGCCTATATTGCTTTTGATTCAAGCGCCTTGGCTGCATGCCCTGGACCCGCCTTAGTTAGTAGGGGGGCCTTGTAAGTAGAGATGATCACTTTCAATCGTTCACACCTCCGTAGGTAGTCTAGACGTTGGGATGATTATCTCATCAAGTTCGAGTTCAAAATACTACTAGTACGTCTCTTATGCTCATTCCATTCACTACCTCATACATTTTATCGAGGAACAACGGAACCAAAGTGTGAAGGCAGTGCTTGGGGGACACGTGATGGCATTCCTATCACGGCGATTTCTTAGATTGCATCTTCGTCTTCAACTGTTTACATGTCCATAAAGTGCGCCATTCCTTTAAGATGAAGAGCACCATGCATCAAGATAAAGGAGTTTAGATGTGCCTAATATATCATGACAATATTCAGAACAGTTGATCAAACCATCTCAATCACTCAGAGGTCCTCCTTGAACAATTTCGATCCTCCTTGCTTGAATAGGCGGCTCGCCTCTTCCAACTGAGACTTGCCAGGCATACCTAAATTGTCACCCATATCAGATCCATATTCGGCGAGAAGCTTGAAAACTACGACTCACAAAGCAAGCAACGTTCCTCGCAGTTGGACTCGCTCTTCCCGCCCTTGCAAGAGCAGGTGATCTTGTTACCGGCGGCGGTGCAGGTTGCAGTCTGGTCATTGGCCTTGCAGAAGGCGGTGCAATCACTCTCATCCTCCTTGTCGCAGGCCGACTTTGTCCACGAAGAAGACCTGAGGTCGGAGAAGACGGGTCTCTGCTCCAACGAGCGGACCTCTCCGAGGCCGGCTATTGATAAGTGAGCGACTGTACCGAGCAATCTCTCGCGTGCTCGTGGCAACAAACACTTACCTTTGGGCTCGAGGATCATTGCAGAGGACAAGGCCATCAGGGCCGAAAAGGCAATGGACAGCTTGAACTGCATCTTGGCGGTAGTTTGGTATGATCTCAGAAATTTACGACGTAGAAGTGTTTTGGGCGGGTAGTTGATCTGTGAGTTCGGGGTTCGGGGTGAGGTTGGTTGTTGTTGACAGAATGCATGACGTAGACGCCGATGCAGGTGCCGGTGCCGATAAGGTACCACACCCCGGCCTCACCTACTACGGTAAGGTAGGTCCTAAGACTGAGATCAGGTGATGCATGACTCGTGGGTGCCATTGAGGGTTTCATATCCGGACCTGTGATACTTTTCCTTCCACATCCCTTCATCCGTCCTTACAATGTTCGGTTCCATACCCAAACACTTCCAGCCAAAAGATGATCCCGCACGGCTCGCCCTTATATCACCTCCATTATTGGAGGATGCTTGTTGGAAATAATGGAGTGTTATACCGCTACAGCCTCGCCTATCAAAATTGAACGGAATGTCGTTCCCTAGATTGAATTCTCGTGTGCCTTTAGTCGTCTCCAACTTGTTTCCTCGATCTCCATCTCCATCTCGGTCTCGGCTTCGTAGTTAGGCTTAGACTCCACTCTTCGTGCCTCGGAAGCATCTCGCAAGGTTTTAAACAGATTCTTGCGCACCGGCTCATGCCTGGATTTAGTGGACCAAACCTCGAAAGCGATCCGTCACTCGTTCTGAACTTCTGCATGAGCCATGACGGGAGTTAATAGGTACTAACGACCTGTATCAACGGACAACCAATACCTCTGTAGATATATGTCACGGAGAAAGAAGATGTACATTTCGCCTCTGGTCTCGGCACGCACCACCCCCTAAAGAAGAGGTAGACACAGCAGTCCGCCCTCAATATTTCTCCAAGTGCTGGTTTACGTCGTCAAGACTTGCCAAACTGCTCTTCCTCCCTCTTCCAGGCCTCTGGCTCACGGATCAAGCGGCTTGCAGCAACTCTTGGTACAGTTGAAGGAGAGGCATATAGTCCTCCTCTACGCCATGCATCTCCCCTCGACATCTTCATTTCACCACTCCTCTCTCGCGCTTCCCAGTACATCTCCAAATACCCATTTCATACCTCCAAGATGCTCACTTCAACCGTCGCAACCCTCTTCTTCTCCCTTTTGGCCATAGCAGCCCCGATCCCACAAGCTGGCTCAGGATCAACCTCGACCTCAGCATCCGGCACCAACTCCTATTTGCCACCACTCCTCGTTGGCGGATCTTCAGCTGCTGCAGATGATGGAGGGAGCACGAGTTCTGCCTCGAGCAGTGAATGCTGTACGTCCACCCCCAGTTTCTCGCAGCATCCCCTCGTCCTTGGCAGACATCCTCCAAACCCATCTCAAGGGCTTCAATTTTTTGCGGAATGGCTACGGTACAACGATTGACCTTTGCTGCAGCGCTGCTAGTATGCACGTCTGGTGCTTCTTCCGCCGGGCCGGCGGGTACAAGTTCGAGCGCAAGTAGTGCGAGTGTGCTGGGTGGTGTGTTGAAGCTGGTGAAATGGTGAAGAAGTGAACAGTGGTGGAAAGAATATGTGGTCCTTGAAAAAGGCTGTAGAAGTGATTTCGCGGGATCCAAGCAACTATAAGAAATCAATGCGATGTTTAGGTCAGCTTGCTCAGTGGCGCAACCTTCAAGAAGCCTAATAACTCCATTGCGCTCTGGGCGTTAGCAAGTTAAGATATTACTGGTGTATAGCTATCCAACCTCTTCAAAAGACAAGGCGAAATATTATTGAAATCCCACGCTCTTCATATCTTGGTACTGAAGTCGCGACCTGACTATTTGCCCCAAGACATTGTAATAGCAAATACTTTGCGCGAGGGTTTTTGGCCAAGGATAGAGGTGAGGATTTGGATGTAATGAGTTGAATAATTTTAGCCAGGTGAGTCCGGGCACTTGTGGGCTCATAGGCCGCGCAAGGCTGGAGGAACACTGTGTTAGGAACGAGGGCGAGGGCGAGGGCGAGGATGGAGACGAGGTTGTGCTGGTAGAGTAAACATCATAATGATAGTTGATTGGTTGTTTCTGTCCTCCGCTACCGATCTGTTTGACTCGGCCATTGAAGAGATATATTGGACTGCACGCGGGACTCAGCGGATGTAGCGGTTCAACGTTGGTATCGACCGTACTCGGCCCTGATTTTCACTACATAGTACTGTGTAGGAGGAGGAGGGGGAGGAGGCATATTAAGGGCCGATATCTGTCTCAAGACGACCAGTGCTGCGGCTGCATCCAACTCCCTCCATTGGTACAGACTACGAGGTATCATACAGACTACAGAGTACAGACTACCAAGTACAAACTATAGGCTACAGACCCGAGACTACAGACCCGAGACCTGACCTTGTACCAGCCAGGACCTGGGAACAACTCCCAGCGTCCGTCTGACAGGATGTACCCTACCAACGCTCGACATCCGATGCTCGACGAAGCTCGCAGCGCGACAGACCACAGCATCCGTAGGAATCCGGGCGAGGAGAGGGGAGCTGACTGCTGTGGCTACATTTCGCCTGCTTGGCCTGCTGAGGAAGGACAAAGGTGAGGGTGAGGGTGAGGTAGACGGCGGGGATGCCTTAGATATGTAGGCCACGGCCACGGCACTACCTAGGAATGGCTGGCGCTGGCTAAGAATACCAGTGGGATGCTCCAAGACACAGCCCCCAAGAGCCCCCCAAGCAAAGGTTCCAAGCTTGGTTGCTTTTCCCTTTGGGCTTTGGGTCCCCTTTGGATCCCCTCTGCATTTCCTTTGCGTCTTCCTTTCGCTCGTCGCAGTCTCTGTCTCCACGTCTCCTGCTTTCTTCCACGGCAATCCACAAACCGAGTGTTTGCTGCTGCTGCTCAACAGGCGTCAGAGTCGTCCATTCTTTTCGCAATTCCCCCGGTCGCTCCCATTTCGGCTCCACAGCCGCAAGCAAGACTTGCTGCGCCTAACATCTCACCCTCACTGCCCGCGGCAACATACTTCTCGTCGCCCTGCGCTCACGAGGAAAGGACAATATGGCTCCAGCACCAGGTTCAGGATACCCAGACGACGATGCTCAAATACAAGCACCGACACCAACCCCAATCCCAGCCATGTCTTCCAGTCAGGACCATAATCGAGCTGGAGCCAGTCCAACAGCAGACTCTCTCACTTCCCTTCTTCTGCCATCCTCGAGCTATACCGGAGGACGCTACCTAACAGATCCGACAACAATCCCATTTCAAACAGACGCGTATGGACTAATTCCGATCCAAGTCACAGACGACAGGGGAAACACCAGAACCATATACACAACGCCGGACTACAGCAAAGGAGGTGTCCATAGCAGCGAAATCGCCACGCTCCAAGCAGACTCATCTCCCACGGCCTCGCCTTTTATCAATTCCTCTAGTCCTGTGACAAGCAACATAACCGCCACCTCGCTGTCTTCATCGATTGGAACAGCATCTGAATTTTCTGAAAAGCCTCCGCACCATGGACCACCTTTCCCAATGATCATGGCAATGAGCATCATCATTCCTACTATTGTCATAGTCTTGTCGCTATGCACCTTCTATTTCTTTTGTATCAGAAGAAAGAGAAAGACAGATCAGGCTCAACAAGTGCCAGCAACGGCTGCCGCACGTCGAGTGCCAGAGATGAAGGATACTGCAGTAGGAGGAGGTCCAGGTCTGGTGAACATGCGCGCTGCAGCTCCAGTCTCCATCGCTGCCGGCGTGTCGCCTCTTACGTCGCTTGCACCGACCTCCTCGGCCGGCACAGGAACACCACCAGTCATACTCTCTACCACAATGAATGATGCATATTACACGGGTATTGACACATCCGATCACATTTCCCTGAATGATCAACGAAGTGAAGCTTCTGTAGACACATTTGGCGAGGAGCCACCACCACCGTATCGACCGCGTAGTGTACCACCAATTTCTCGCGAGACCAGCGTCCGGACCTCCATGTGTAGGAATACAAGCGTGCGGTCGAGTCGGCATGACCCAATGTCAGGATCGAACTTGATGAGAAGAAGTGTCGACGTCAGATCCCCTTTTGACGACCCTGAAGATAGCGACGACGACAACCTCTCTCAAATATCAACCATTCGGAGTCTCCCCAGACGAGACACGGATCGATTGAGCGTGGTATCAGATATTTCGTATCAGGAGGAATCTATGCATACCCACAATGATGCGCAATAAAGCTGGATCCATCTTGATGGCTGCTTGCCTGTCTACGTCTCTACCCGACAGAGTTTTGCATTCCTTTGCGCAAATATACATCTTCTTCATCGACTCGAATTGGGGACAGCATGGCGTTTGGTACACGGCGTATAAGGTTGATTTTTCGAATTTGACATGACAACACAATGAATTGGATAGGATGGTCTGGGGACGAGTTGTATATACAAAGAATTAGCAAGGATGACAAGGCGTTTGATATATCTTGAAAGGCTGACATGAGCCAGAGCTAGTGGCAGACGGAGCTCGAGTAGGAGTGCATATGAAATGCCCATTGGTCAGGTTCAAACAACAATTTGGTTACGTGGCACGTGGAAAGGGGCAATTGCGAGCTTCGACGCAGGTTACTAGTAATTGGCGAGCAGTCTATGAATCATACAAGAATTGATACTGGTCTTATACAGTGGTGTGCTAACGTATGCTGGTTAGCTACCACCTTGAGCCTCCGCCCTTTCGAGATGCCCTTCGTCCCTAGTTTCTCATCCCCTCGTTCGTTGCCTGCTCTCCATCTCTTCCCATCCTGATCATTTGACCTTCCTTCGTATCTCATGTTCCTCCTCTCAACCATCTGCCGCCCCCTACGCTGAAATTATAACCATCCCACCAGTTTTCAGATTTCGGTTCTCTTTCTATCTTCTAGATTTCGGTTCTCTTTCTATCTTCTAGATTTCGGTTCTCTTTCTATCTTCTAGATTTCGGTTCTCTTTCCCTTCGAGATTGACGCAGGTGAAGGTGGAGACACTGAACGTGCATTGGTGGTGGGGAAGCATTCTGAGCTTGAACGACGTGTGGGTCTGTTTGGAAGGGGATGTGTGATGAGTGATGAGTGACGAAGCTGTGTATGAAGAGCGTGTCAAGTAGGATTGCGTCTTTGGTGGTGAGGGGAGTGTCAAGGCTGATTTTGTGGGATGGTATCTGGGCAGGCATCTCCTCTTATAGGAGGATTGATACATAGTGTGCTAGGCTTGGGGAAGGGTCAGGTTTGCCTGATCTTCCTCATACGTCGAGTTGTTGGACGTTGAAGTGGTGGACCTGGCATTGTGAACACGATGAATTCATAGGAAGCAAAGTGACTCCTTTACGAAGAAGGACTTCCATTGGGCAAAATGCCATGACTTTGTGTTTCTCACTCATGGGAAAGATGGACGGATATGTCTGAACTCCGAGATATCCCCATGAGGGCTCCGATGTCTTGTTCGAATCGAGCCTCCACGCAACTCCCCAACAGCCATGGCACCAATTTGAAAAGAGTGCAACTCATGTCCTCTCTGGCTTCAAGCTTCAAGCTTTTTCCGTACCAGACAATGAACGATCCAGTCCTCCTGCGAGAGCTCGAGAAGCTCGACTCCGCCATCCCATTTCGAGCTGTCCAAAATCATACCCACCACACATGGGCCAAGACTTTCCACTCGCATCCCGCCCTCTACATCCAGCCGCACTCTCTCGCCGAGGTCCAAAAACTGGTCCACCTAGCAAGACGGTGCCGGAGACGTCTTGTCGTGGTTGGATCAGGCCACTGTCCGAACACAATAACATGTACGAGCTCGTGGATGGTGAATCTGGACGAGTACAGCGAGGTACTCAGGGTCGATAAGGAGAAGAGGATCCTGACCGTCCAGGCCGGGATACGGCTAGGAGCTTTGAACAGGGAGGCAAAAAAGTGTGGTTGGACGATACCGAATTTGGGAAGCATCGATCAGCAGTCTATTGCTGGAGCTATGGCTACAGGAACTCATGGATCATCGTTGTATCACGGCATACTGAGTCAATGGGTGCACAGCTTGAGGCTGGTGCTGGCAAATGGAGAAGTCGTCAAGTGCTCTGCTAAACAGAACAAAGATCTCTTCCAGGCTGCGCTTGTGAGTCTGGGAGCACTTGGTATCGTGGTTGAGGTCGAGTACCAGATGGTGCCAGCGACCAATATTGAGTGGGTGCAGACGCTGCAGAGTATGGATACAATATTGGCTACGTGGGAGAAAGATCTATGGACACAAGCCGAGTTTACAAGAGTATGGTGGCTACCTTATCTCCACCGCGCTATTGTCTGGCGCGCACAAAAGTCGCGGAAGGAGCAGGTGGCACCAGACAGCAGTTGGTATGGAGGTGCTGTCGGCTTCCACACCTACCACATCCTCCTATGGCTCTCGAACTACGTCCCGCGCATCCTTCCAGCCGTCGAATGGATCGTCTTCGGCATGCAATACGGCTTCTCCAACGGGGCATTCACAACAGCAGTGGAAGAGCAACGAACTGGTCTGCTCATGAACTGTCTTTACAGTCAATTCGTAAATGAATGGGCCCTGCCCCTTTCCAAAGGCCCAGAAACCATTCGCCGTCTAAGCGCGTGGCTTAATGGTCGAGAAACCGAGTCTAGAATACCTTTCTCTGCAAAAGGCATTTGGGTGCATTCACCCATCGAAGTTCGAGTATCAGACACCTCGAAACATGCTGGACAAGCAAGACCCTTCCTTGATATATCCTACGAAGATGGACCAACTCTATACTTGAACGCAACTCTGTACCGAGCATACGGCATCGATCCTCCTTGCAAGGATAGGTACTACGAAGCTTTCGAATGGCTTATGCGAGATGTTGGCGCAAAGCCTCACTGGGCTAAAAACTTCCTAACACCTCAGCGCTCCGATTTCGAAGAAATGTACGGTGACAAATTACAGTCGTGGAGAAGAGTACGCAGCGAAGTTGATCCAGAGGGCCTCTTCGTAGGTGAATGGCTACGGGAGAATGTTCTCGAAGCTGCCGGCAGAGAATCGCTTGTCTGCGAGGAAATTGAGGTTTCGAGGACTGCATGGGGGAAAGAGAGAGGCGGTGGCAGTGGCGGTATTGAGTGGTTTGGTAAGCAAGCCTCTGATGGCACTCAAGTATCGACGAGGACATGTATCTCTCCTGGCTCTAGTGAGGAGAGTTTTGATCAAGTTGCCGGTGCGGAGATCGAGGAGAGTAGGTTGTTCGAGAGTATGAGCGAGGACCAGCATAGCCCTCTTGATGATGAAGAATTTCATGGAAAGCCGAGAGAAGGTGCCGAGACTGGTTATGATGGTACGAAGGTTTTTGAGAAGATGTGATGGGTTTGGATTCATGGGATGAGAACGTGCATGCAGCGTAGCTATTTGATGAGAAATGATAGATCCATTCTCCCATGAAGATCCGCTACCGCAGCATCCAGTCCTGCCCTCGAGTGTGGCCTAGCTCAGCACGCTGGCCATTGAATCCAGATATCTCTGTCTGTTGGCTAAAACGGTTTGCCATCAGGAAACCAAAATTAATCAATGTCGCTGAACTTTTTTGGCAATTCCAAATCCATACCGCCAGAAAACCTTCGAAGGGGATCATGAGCGGAGAAGCGCGTGTTTCAAGCACAAGCTCAACCTCTACAAAATGACCACTTCTGATGATTATTTTACAGACATCTCTCCCTCGCTCCGAATCAGAATAGCACGTTCAGACCGTCGGTATTCCTGTTTCAACCCAAAGCGATTGGAGCTCCACAAATTGGGTGACGTGGGGACGTGGTAGAATTTAGAAGTAAAAGTAGCAGAAGGGATTCGAGATCACCGATGCTTAACCGCTTCATGTACCCACTAACCTGGATTGCCTTGACGGAATTCGGCTTCAATAAGTCCTTGTTGTTTCCGACAAGCCTTTCATTCGCCTATTCAGCCAGACTTTGTGGACCTGAATGGAGGATTCGTCCACCTTTCTAAGAACAGGTTGAAAATGGTAATAATGCGAAATTCTCCGACTCAGTTCCGGTTCGAGATCCAACTCGAAATAAGCGCCATGTGCCAGCGACGAGAAGCTGAAAAGGCCAAAAGCCAAAATGGCAAGACTCAAATTGACGGAAATGTGTGGCCGGCTCGTCAAAACGACAGCACAGCCAAACGCATGATCACCGTTGAAGTTCCAAATGTGTTTAAACTTGTCGAGTAATATTCACGTCCCCTCTCCCTTTCTTCACCCCAAAACGCGAGTAGTATGCCGTGCAACTCTGGCTCATCCGGCTGATTCAAAAATTGCATAAATAGAAGAGCTTCCCAGTCTCCAGCCTCGCCATGCAATCAACTCAATCCCACATCTCATCCGTGAGTGGCCTGTGAATAGCCGGCAAATCCTGCCGCAAGGGGCGAGGGTCAAAGGAATAGCCGTGGAGAAGCCATTAGATGCATCATGATCCTCGTAAAACATGGAAAAGCAGAGCACATGCCGTTTCCTTCCTACACATACCTCAACTCCGGTCCCCAATCAGCATGCCATACAATTAGTGCTGTTGGGATATTTATCTCCTCCACCCTTTACATCTCAATGGTAGTTATCGCGCAGCCGTGACCGAGCCGCTTCGCTCTCTAATTGCCTCTTGACGGCGAGCTTCTCATCGCGGATGCGGGCAGCTTCGGTGCCATCGTCTTGAAGGACCTCCTTGAACCATGGATGTTTGAGAGCCTGTTTTGCGGTTATCCGCTTGTTTGGGTCGTAAACAAATATCTTTCTTAGCAGATCGAGAAATTGTCGATTGAAATCGCTGTGAGGTTGTATTGTGTCCTGGACGGTCATGTCAGCGCGTCAGTCGTACAGTAGGCGCTTTCACACAAACCTCTAGCCGCTTCATGGCCCGCACGTATTTTCTTGAAGCTTTGGCCGTCTCGGGGTTGGGATAGTCCAATTTCTTTTCCCGACCTTTGAAATATCTTTGGAGACGTTAGCATTGTGGCAGGTTTGGAACATATCACCACTGACTGTGCAGCTGGGTTCTTGTGCGTCGACCCTCGCTCTCTGGCCATCACCATTTGAATGATCGACTTATCAAGCTTCTGCCCGCAGACGGCTTCCATCATGGCCAAGTGTTCAAGGTTGTCGTGCGTTTGGAACAGAGCATCGCCAGTGTAAAACTCCACCAGGATGCAGCCGATGCTCCAGATGTCGCAAGCATAGCTCCAACCGAGGTTGAGGATAATCTCAGGTGCACGATAGTGACGTGTCGAGACCACTGAAGAGTGATACTCGTCATTGAAAGTTGCCGAGCCGAAATCGATGAGCCTGATCTCGGGTGTCAATAAAACCTTTCGTTGCCGCGATGTTCGTTGAGTTGCAGTGGATGAGGAGGGGATGGATCGATTGTATGTGAAAGTCTGATATTGGTTATCGACCAGAAGGATGTTCTCCGGCTTCAGATCGGTGTGTATAAGGTTGAGGTCATGCAGAACTAGCTATGGTTAATGTCGCGAATCGCTAGAAGAAGCTTGAATAGGAAACTTACAAGCGACGCTGGTGAGGAGCTGCCGAGCAAATAGCTGGATGTGCGAGCTTGGGAATGGTGTAAAGTTGTTCACTTTCAGGAAATCGAAGACGCTCTGGCCGTACAGATCAGTGACAATGCAGATGTGATTTCGATAATCAAAACATTGTCGCAAGTGTATGCATTTGTTCCTGTTGTGCCGATCATTTTGAGCCAGTGTGGATAGGACTCGCAGTTCGATCCTCGAGGCATCTCGGTATTTCTGCACGGAGCGAATAATTTTAATAGCACATCGGGTGCCCTTTGTGCGGTCATACGCCTCGACCACTTTGCCGAATGTTCCCTGCCCAAGCAATCGAACAATTGTGTCTGCGAAAGTGGTCAGTCAAACTCGGCAACCATGAAAACCGTCACCCACAGCGCTCTGTCAGCTCGGCTTCTGGAACAACAATGTAGTGCCCATCTTCATCGTCAACTTTTTGGTCCTTGTTATGGTGTTTCTAGTTCATGTCAGTCTTTGCCTTCAGGCTTGCGTTCGCCATTCCACGCACGTCTTTGATAATCTCGACAGTCACGTCCTTGGCCTTGAGAATAGGCTTTTGGGGAGGAACGTAGTCTTTGCTTATGGGAGAAGGGCGCTCGTATTCTCGTCTCTTTGACGAGGTCTGTAATTCTTCTGCGGCAGCCGCTCGCGTTCGTTTCCGTTTCTGCCCGACCATACCGTCTTCGAGAGGTGGGAGATAAATACCATTGCTCGTTTGCGACCCGAGTGACGTCGTCGCGGTTTGGGCGAGATATGCAGATTGTGTACGGTCGGTAGAGGCCGTATTGTTGGCGGAAGAACTGTCATAGGGAGTATGAGTGGTCGAGTATGAGGCATGTCCGGTGTAAGCAGGATCGTAGCCTCCATTTTTCGCGCTCTTGACAGCTCGTACCGCGCCGTTTGTGGTCTTTTCATTCGAAGTGGGTTTTGCTGTTGGTGGAGGAGAGTCGTCGTCTATGACTATAACCTCTCTTGGGACTCCGTTCTTGTAAAACTCTTCCCAATCGGGTTTTCGGCCTCCATTTCTCCGCGAGGATTCCGACATTTCTCGTGTCTGTGAGGGCGGTTGTTGTTTGATCTGGATCGGGGGTAGATGGGTAGTGAATCTGGAGTTGATTGTGGCAGTTCTTCGCAGATCGTTGTCAGCGGCGGTGTTGGCGACGGAGCCATTCACTCTCGAGTGAGTGTTGCTCTGACCATTCGGTTGGTAGGTGTGAGATTTGTAAAAGGTATGGTGAGCTCTGGTCGCCGTGGACGGAGTAGACATTGGATGTGAGGTTTCGTTTGAGGTGCTTGTCGCGGTTGTGGTGCTATCGAGGATCTTCTCTGGCGCAGGAAGACTGCCGGCAGACTAGATGTAGGAGCTTTTACGCAAGAAGGGACTACCGCACAACCATCTGGGTGCTTGTGTACCGTAAGCAAACCGAGATTTTCGCTTTACGTAGGGTTGGGTTGGTGTGGTGTGGTGTGGTGTGGTCAAGGGCTGTCGTCGTCGTCGGTGAAGAGAGCCAGTGCCAGTGCCGGTAGATATCGCTCTTCGCGACGACTCTTGAGACTTTGCGGGCGATGGAGATTACGGTCAAGGCTCCGAGCAATGACCTGCCTGACCTTGGCTCTGTATGGGAATACAGTCTGTAGCAGATGTGTTCAAAATCAGAGAGAAATCACGTCTCCCGTTCGGTTCGTGCAGTCAAGCAGTACCTACTTAGGTATAGTACAGACTCAACAACGACTGAATCGATCAAGGTACTCGTATAGAACAGATATTCCTCATGTTGCATTCAATTCATCTGGCCCAGGAACATTCAAAGCAACACCACAGTTGATAAAAGTCATCTGGACGTCCCAATGGGAGAATCCGGCACACACGACTGGGCTCAACGCTCCCGGACAGGCTCTGCATTATTCACTTGTATTTGACCGACCGAACCTTCAAGTTGACTCTCAATGTCTCACAGCCCATTTGCCACCCCAACCTGCCACTGGTGCTGGTACTGGTACTCCGTATATTCAAGAGCCTTGGATGACAACTAGAGGGCTGCATAACGCGGCAAGCTACGTGCCCGCCGTGCCATGGCCCTGGCCCCCCGCCCTGGCTCTGGCCCTCGCCCTCGCCCTCGCCCTCGCCCTCCTCTTTGACTGTTTGCACCCGCGAATCTTGGATGGAGTCTGGCCGCGGGGATGCGTGTCATTGTTGCAGGTGTTCGTACATGTCTTATTATCTATCGATTCTTGTTCGGGGCCGGAGAAGACTTTCAAGCGTCACTCCAATCAAGGCGAGGGCCACACCTCAAAGACCAAGACGCACGGCAGCTCAGACCAGCAGGCGGCGGCCGGGTAATAATGGACAAGTCGGTGGCTGTTGTATATCCTCTGTGGTAGAGAGATTGGAGGGAATTGCTTGGTGGAAAGATGTTTACCTTAGGTTACTAGTACAGTTAACCTTAAGGTTATGTCCTTCCTTGAGACGCTGATGGACGCTCCGGCCCCGATACGTAGGTAGCAACTGAACTTCAACGAACCTGAGAATCTGATCCTTTCCAACGTTCGGGGGAGTTGAAGCCATATCGATCACATTGTACCTTCCAATGCACTTCACCAGCGCGATCACGTTTGAAGCACTCCCGGTTCCCCACAGTGAATACAGTAGAACCAGGCCCGCTGCAGTCAATCCTGTCATCAATCGCCCGCCTTCCTCCTAGCGAAGTCACGGTCGGGTACTACATACTTACTAGTACGTAGTACTCGGTCTCGGTCTGTGGAATACGCACGCTATGCTGTCTCGAACCTCCGAACCCCACGTGCTAAGGCCCGACTCGTCACAGGTTAGAGTAGATATCGGAGAGCTTCAAGTTGTCGAAGTCAAATGCCACGTCGGCCGGTTGCTGCGGCGATCCAAGGGGCATTGGCTGGCATTATTGGGCATTATTGTTGGAACTTCAATCTCTCGAGGTCCCGGTCCCGTCCCCGTCCACCTGCCCCTCCAGTAAAATAATTAGGCGCTGTTCTTTTCATGTTGCCGTGTGCCACGAATATGTGGTTTTTGGCGTAGGGGTACCGCTGCATGCCGAAACTGGGGTAGCCTGTAATATTAATTAGATTATTAATCCTACTATTCATTTCGATATATTCAAATCTTCTAAGGTAGGCTTACGAAAAGAATGTACCTCCGCTATTTTTAATACCGAAAACTGCCTTAATTAACCGCTATACGATATTAACTATAGTACGGCGTTTAACATACCGTTCTTAATATCCTTATTCCCTCCTCTTTTTAGTATATTAAGCGATATTATAAAGTAAAATCTAACCTTAAGTTACCGATATATTGTCGATATAAGGTTTGTAAGGTTTGTACGCGGTTTATAAGATTTATAATAAAGCCGCGAGATTGTCGATTAAGACTTATTTAGTAGTTATAAAGAGAGGGCTTTCTATATCTATAGAATCGTTATTATTATTTAAACTCGAGATCTTTATTACTTATAATACCGCGTCCTACTAAAGCTATAAAAAAGGCTCTTTTATAGTAGGATAGAAGTCCTCTACTACTACTAGGGCCCTAAAGTTTAGTATCTACCCCTAAAGAGGAGCCTTAAAGCTAGGCGCCCTCTCCTTAGAGCGTTACCGCCCCTCTAAACCCTCTAAACCGCTTGAAATAGACTTTCGATATAAGTATAGCTCTCTTAGAGGCTCTACTTAACGCTAAGGCTACTAGATAATAAACGGACGGAGGCTTTAAGCCTATTGTCTTCTCTAACGCGGTATCGGAGGTGAAAAAGGTAACGGCGTAGGAGTTCTACTATCTTATAACTATTGTACGGCTTTGTTAGGGCCGCCAACGGTACGGGCTCGAACCGTACGGGTCGGTTTTGGGTCGGTCTAGTTCGGGTTTTAGGGTTGGGTTTAAAGGCTATAACCTAAACCGAACCTATACCGCTAACACGTGAACCTAAACTATAGTTTACGGTTTAGGGCCTACGATAAAACCGTTTATAACCTATATAAAAACCGTTTATAACCCGTATATAATATATAGCTACGTATAATATAGTAGGATAATATTAAGGATTTGAGAAATTCTCTAGTAGTCCTCTAGTAGTTACAATTGATATAATTACTAAATTTAGAGGTATTTACTTAATTATATTATAAAACTAGTTCGTATATTAACTTTAAAATAAATTTAAGATAGAACTTTAGAACTTAAACGCCTTCTCTATCCGAAAAGTCCTTATCCTCTTTATTCTTAATAATACCTTCTCTATCCGAAAAGTCCTTATCCTCTTTATTCTCGATAATAAAATCTCCTTTATAACTATTATATCTATCTTCCTTATTAACCTCTATATTATCTACGTTTTCTCCTTTAATATTAACTAGATCGATAGTAATACTCCTTATTAATTCCTAAGCGCTTTTACCTAGTATTGCCGACTTATCAAATAGTTTACTATTTATATCTATTTACTGCCTGTCTAGTAGTACTATCGTTAAGTTTTCGTTATTAAAATCGACGATCCTCCTAAATCTCTCTTATATATAATATTTATTCCTAAATATTAGGTCCTAGGCATCTTTTACTAGAGATTCGTCGGGTAAATCTCTCCTTATTTCTTACTTAGTATCTAGATGTGCCTTCTACCAGCTAGTAGGACTAGGTAGTTCCGTATTCTATATTATAAACACCTTAGAAATAGTAAGTTAATTACGTATCCATGCCAACTCGGGTCGACTGAAAAATTATAGAGGCGAAATTAAGGATAGCTAGTCGGCCGTGCAATCTAGATCCTATATAACGTGTTAGAGACTACTAGGAGACTACTAGGGTTGCGTAGGTCAAAGGAGGAGTAATAGTAAGAAATAAAAGTAAGAACTAACCTCTACTTCCTAATCCTTAAGGCATTTATAGATTTTATCTAGCCGATTATAGTTTGCTAGGCGTACGTTTAACTTTTTGTTAAGATATCTACTAATATTCTACTAGCCTCTCCTTATATTATCGAAAAGTATTTGGTAGTAGTTAGTATAACGAACTATCGACGCGACTATAAAGCGGCGTAGATTCTCCTTCTTATTATACTTAGAACTTTCGGCTAGGGACCTATAATCTGAAGATTTATCTTTCTCTTCGAATTTATCTATCTTAGGATTAGATTATAAAAGATTTTCCTCGTCTAATTCGCCTAGTATATCGAAGTCAAATATTTCGTTTATTAGATGTGTAAGTAGGGATAGATATATACCGTTGCTTATTCTAAACGCAATTAGCTTGTACGACTACTAGGATATTACTAGGAACTTACCGCTTTTTAATAACTTCCTAAATAGCAATTTCAATTTAAGACTCTTGAATGTCTTTCGGGAGTAAATTAAAGCTACTTAATTATATAATTTTTTTACGCGCTATGCGTTCTACTTCTTTTTACGTACGCTTACTCTTTATCTTCGTCAAATCAAAGCCCGAAAGCTTTGCGCGACGACTTAGCTCTTTAACTATATAAGGATTTTACGACTTTAGTTTATCTGGTTTTAGTAGCGCTATTATAAATACAGGGGTGCGCTAGGGATACTAGTAGTTTACTAGTAGTCCGAGATTAAATATAGGATTAAATTACGCGGGTAAATAATATAAACATGCGATTAGTAGAAAAAGTAGGTGATCTATATAGGGTTTATTAGCCTAGGAAGTAAAAGGCGAAATCTATACCGATATTAGACGAATTTCCGCGCTAGTACTACTAATACCCGAGCTTTCCCCGCTAGCCCTACTTACCCGCCCTACTTACCCTACGCTATCCTTACTTTATCACCTATACTAGTTATAAAATTTCTTGAGAACTACTAATTAATTAATTAATTATCCTAAAAACTATCTTAATAATATCGCGAGTAAGCTCTTAAACTACTAGTAAACTACCAGCATCGCTAACTATATAATATAGTCTACTAGGGCTACGGCGAAAGCCGAACTTAATAAAGTCTAGACTACTAAAGAGCTACGTCCCCTAAAAGAATATTAAACTTTGGCCGGTAATCTAGGAATTATAGATCGACCTAATGTTTTACTAGTAACGCTACTAATAAATTTAGGTTCTATAGTACTAGAAGTACTAACAATAGTTTCTAAAAGAGTAGAACGTATTTTAACTGAAGATAAAATTTCGGCTACGCGAGAATTAGTAGAAAATCTTAACTATATAGAAAATCTTCAATCGTAAATAGATAAAGATTTACTAGTAACGCTACTAATAAATTCAGGTTCTGTAGTACTAGAAGTACTAATAATAGTTTCTAAAAGAGTAGAACGTGTTTTGACTAAAGATAAAATTTCGGCTACGCGAGAATTAGTAGAAAATCTTGACTATATAGAAAATCTTTAATCGTAAATAGATAAAGATTTTCCAGCTTTTAGACTAGTAGAAAATTATCTATCGGAAATAGATATCAATAATCCACTTGTACTTCCGAGTAAGAATACTATAGTTAGGATAAACTAAACCTTAGCTAATAATAGAATCCTAGGATTTAATAATAATTTTCCTTATCTAAGAGCCGTACCTCAACCTATCCAATTTCCTAATTTCCTAGCGGCGAATAAAGCTATAAGAATAAAGCTAGGATTAAATAATATCCCGCGTTCAGCATTCCCGGTTTCGAAGAAAAAGTAAAAACTACTAACTTGTAGTCGTAGTAGACTCTATAGTAGTAGCGGATTGACTAGCAGAACCTCTATTTTTAGTAGACCGCTAGATTCGTCTCCGCCTAATATTAATAGCGTCGCGAGTAAGCTCTTAAACTACTAGGAGACTACTAGTATCGCTAACTATATAATATAGTAAACTAGAATAATCCGAATCCGGCTGATAATACTTCGTCTTCGGCTAATATGGATCCGCCTCCGGCTAAATCGGCTTAGCGTAAAACGACTACGGGCAAGGGTATTCCTAAATTAGATATAAATAGCAATCTAATTTTGTATTCTATACTAGTAATAGCGCGAAAAGCACTAGCAATTACGCGAAAAGTACTAGGAATTGCGCGAAAAGTACTAGTAAAATCAAAAGTACTAGGAAAGTTAGTTACTAACACGGTTAAGGGTACGAGGGTTTCGAAGACTACGAGGACGAAAGCTAAAAACGTAGTAACTAGCGCAACGAGGAAGCTATATCGCTATAAGCTAGAAGGTATATTTAACTTTACTTACGTATTCTATTTGCGCATTCCTAGTAGTTTCCTAGTAGTCTAATATATATATAGTCAAGGCTCTATAAGAGATCTATTACTACTAGAAAACTACTAACCTCCTTCTCCCCCTAATACTACTCTATAGACTCATTCGTAAGGTTGCTTAGGATCTAAAAATAGACCTTAGATTCTAGAGGCTTATACTCTAAGCTATCTAGGAAGTAGCTAAATGCTATCTTATTAGCTTATTTAAAGGTAATTATTATATCCTTCCAATTCTTTATAGTAGCTAACTAGTAATAGATACCAATCTATGTATAATTCACGCAAACTAAGTTACTATCTAGAATAAGGATATGCAGTTGGCAAGGAGGATTTGAGGCGATAAATAATTAACTATAAATAAAAGTTAATAGTAGGAGTTCTAAATAAAATAAGAGTTAATAGTTGGAGTTCTAGATAAAGTTGTATTAAAAGTTCTTATCTACTATCGGTAGATATCTATTATAGTTATATCGTATAAAATCAATATATCCTATACTAGTATTCCCTTTTGACGACTAGGAGACTACTAGAAGACTACTAGTAATCTCATTCTATAATCAAATTTATAGTAACGATAACTTTTTATCTCTACTATAGTATTATTATATTGATATTATATCATTATATATTTTAGTTAAATCTATTTTCAAGTTTATATTTTCGTTTGAATATTTAATAAATTTATTTAATTCTAACTAAAATAAATATAGAGTATCTATCTAGCGATAGAATTATTTTAAACTATATCTATATATTAATCAAGTATATATAAAACGATCTATTATACTAGAGAATATTTATTTCAATACTAGTTACTTATTATTATATTGCTCCTCCCTTTTATCTATATACAAAGATCCTTATCTCTATCAATAAACTTAGTCTAGTATATTTACCTCTATAAAGCTAGATAAAGTTATATTGAAAGTTCTTATCTACTATCGGTAGGTATCTATTATAGTTATATCGTGTAAAATCAATATATCCTATACTAATATTCCCTTTTAACGACTAGGAGACTACTAGAAGACTACTAGCAATCTTATTAAATATAAATATAGAAATCTACCTCTCCTAACGTATTTGTATTAACCATTCGTTCCCTATTCTTTAATTATCCCCTTTATTCAAGCTTATTATTATTATTATCGTCATTTCTTATTGTTCCTCGCCCTAGCGATTCCCTAGTATCTTCGAATACCGCTATAACGTCTCTATCTGCTCCTAAGCTTTACTTACCTTATAATTACAATTTATAGTTATATCTACTATCTCCGTCTCTACCTCCTCGATCGGCGCTTTGTCTAGGTTATTAGCGGACTACCTGTTAAACGATAGCAAACTTTTCCTCTAGGTTATTACCGGACTACCCGTTAAACGATAGCAAACTTTTCCTCTAGGTTATTACCGGACTACCCGTTAAACGATAGCAAACTTGTTACCAATACCTTCGTCTTTATATAAGGACTGTACGCTTCGTCTAGGTTGTTAGCGGGCTACTCGTAATACCTTTATCTTTATATAAGGACCGTACGCTTTGTCTAGGTTATTAGCGGGCTACTCATAATACCTTTATCTTTATATAAGGACCGTGCGCTTCGTCTAGGTTATTAGCGGGCTACTCGTAATGCCTTTATCTTTATATAAGGCCCGTAGGCTTCGTCTAGGTTAGTAGCGGACTACTCGTAATACCTTTGTCTTTATACGAGGCCCGTACGCTTCGTCTAGGTTATTAGCAGGCTACTTGTTAAACGATAGTAAACTTATTACCAATGCCTTCGTCTTTATATAAGGCCCGTAGGCTTCGTCTAGGTTGGTAGCGGACTACTCGTAATACCTTTATCTTTATATAAGGACCGTGCGCTTCGTCTAGATTGTTAGCGGACTACTTGTTAAACGATAGTAAACTTATTACCAATGCCTTCGTCTTTGTATAAGGACCCTTGGCGGACTACTCGTTAAACGATAGTAAACTTGTTACTAATGCCTTCGTCTTTGTATAAGGACCGTTAGCGGACTACTCGTTAAACGATAGTAAACTTGTTACTAATACCTTCGTCTTTATATAAGGACCGTTAGCGGACTACTCGTTAAACGATAGTAAACTTGTTACTAATACCTTCGTCTTTGTATAAGGACCGTTGGCGGACTACTCGTTAAACCATAGTTAAATATTACCGAAAAAAATCTAACCCGCCCGGATAGTCTATTAGTTTAAGTAGCTCTCTAAACCGCTTTATACTTAGCTACCCCTATACTTAACTAGTATTGTAGGTATTTACTAGTAGGGGGGAGACTCGTATAATACGTATACCTAAGGTTATTCTAATATAGGGTTAGGCCCCTCCCTAGACCTAGTAGTAAGGTTTAATATCTTAGCTAGATACGAGCTTATCTAGGGGATACGTCTACTTTTTTAATATTATTTTTTACTACAACCGTTACTAGGAGACTACTAGAAGACTACTAGTAATCTTAATCTATAATCAACTTAATAATAACGATAACTTTTTATCTCTACTATAGTTTTACTATATTAATAATATATTATTCTATATTTTAGTTGAATCTATTTTCAAGCTTATATTTTCGTTTGAATATTTAACAAATTTATTCAATTCTAACTAAAATAAATATAGAGTCGCTATCTAGCGATAGAATTATCTTAAACTATATCTATATATTAATTAAGTATATACAAAACGATTAATTATACTAGAGAATATATATTTCAATACTATTTACTTGTTATTATATCACTCCTCCCTTTTATCTATATACAAAGATCCTTGTCCCTATTGATAAACTTAGTCTAGTATATTTGCCTCCATATATATGAAAACGTACATAGCCGGTATACTTAGAAAATATAATTCCTTTACTACCTATAGACCTCTCGACCTATATACGCAAAAGACTTAACTATTACTCCTATTTAAGATAGCTTCCTCGTCCTCCTCTACTATCGTTTCTCCAGCCTCGGACCAACTATTAATTATAGGCAAAGACCGAAATATTTACTAATAGACTCGATCTAATACCGAATAATTCATAACCTAGTAGTCTACTATAACCTAGTACCGGGGACAAATACGTTAGGAGAAACTAGATATTCCCCGCTTTAAGACTAAAAGAAGGGCCGTAAATTAGTAGTACTTCGATTAAGGTACTTATCGTAGATTAGGTCATCCGAGAATTGTCTATTAAAGATACGGTATCGATCTAAAATATACTTGGAGGGACAGAACATCTATAATAAGTATCTATATACGGACGGATAGTTATAAAGCAGCCGCTTCGTAAAAGGGGTTAGTATAGCTAATAGTCGAGGAAGGGTTTCTAGCGGGGGTAAGACTACTAGGAAACTACTAGGAAACTCTAAGGCCTTGCTAATAGAAACCTTAGAAAAAACGAGTAAGAGAAGAACGCACTTTCGGTAGTAATCTCCTACCCTATCCCGCTAACTTCGATAAATAACTAATCCGAACAATCGTCTCAAACAAGTAGTCTTTAACTATTATTAATAATTTGGAGTTCTTACGCCTTCTATACTACTTAGGCAAAGAGTTCAAACTTCTCTCGTCCTCTACTATTACTAATAGGGTTCTCGACTTACGTATTAAGTTAGAGAAGTCTATCCGTAAACGTCTCCCTCTAGTACCTTAGAAAGTCTCTATTATCCTTAACGGATAGTCTGTACCGCGGAGAGATAGATACCTCGTAATTAAAGTCTACTAGGTAGGTAATTAGGAAATATAGGAAGTATTAATCGGATTTAAGCCCTATTAAGGCGCTTATACTAGCGCTAACCTTGCAAAGATCGTTGTTTTACGACTAAACTACTTTAATATCTTCGAGAGGGTTATAGCTTTTACTACGGATAACGCGTCAAATAATAAAATAATAGCACAATCTGTTAACTTATATATCGAGAGACTATGCGAATAGACTAGTATTGATAACGAGATTACTCTATACCCCTACCTTATATATATTATATAACTTAGTTGTAACAGTCTTCCTACTAATATTAAGATTCGACCAAAGAAGGAGGAGTTAATTAAGAACTAGAAGGAAGATAAGGAGAAGGCGGCTATAGCCTTAGTAAGGGGAGAGATCCTAGCTAATACCGAGCGAGGTATAAGTCTATTCTAGAAGTCCCTTAGTAGTCCCCTAGTAGTCTTACGTACGGCTATTGCTAACTTCCGACCCCTAGCTACTATATACTATTACTAAGGCGCGTTAGATTGCGATCTTTATTAACTCGAGCGAGGTACGATGGCGTGCGTTTCAAGCTATCTAATTAACTTAGTACTAAGGGCTCTATCCTGCCCCGGAGCCTATTCGGACTCTTCGCGCAATTCAAGATATTAAGACGAGATAGGACTCTACCTTCTAAATACTTATAAGGCTTATAACGCTAAAGGAGCTAAGCGAAATATATACGAAGTAGGATTGTACGCATCTTTCCCTTAGCGAGGACGAATAGGGCTAAGTTAGATACCTTATTACTATTCTCCGTCCTTTTGCCGTGTTTATATAGTAGATTAGTATAACTCGTACTCCTACCCTCTACCTGTTGGTTCTACTCCACAGGAATAGGGTAGATTGTAGTATACTACTATAGGTGTAGTACTGGCTTGACTAGTAATAATAAAAGGTATAGACTAATAAAAGACAATAATATAAGGAGACTAGGACAAGAGCCTATAGAATAATAAACTACTAGTGGTTTACTTAGTTCTAGTAGTAGTTCTATGTCTCTCTAATTACCTGGCAATTAGAGGTATATAAATATATATAGTTTATATCTAACCCCCAAGCTTTGATAATAGTTTCCTACTATTATTAAGAGCTATTATTGCATTACCATGTTTTACTATATATCATAATATAGATAGGTAGATAGTCTAGACTATCTACTATCTATTAAGATAGTACTACTTACCTTATTGTTCCAATGCTTCCTTCTATAGCCACAACCTTACCAAGGTCTATATAAGGGATTAAGATAGTACTACTTATTTATTAGTACCTTTATACAAATACTAGTAGTTTTTCTTTTTATAAAGTAGGACTATTATCTCTTCTTTTCTATTCCTCCCTATTCCTTTACTATCTTCCCTTATATCCTCCCAATCTCATGTTGCTATAATGTTTATAGCTAGATTCCTACCTTACTACCTAAAGCTTGTCTTAAGTTATCTTTTTCCTATTAGTTAGGTTATATATTCTTATTTCCC
>QWZN01000245.1:0-31440 GCA_003693225.1 Venturia aucupariae | reverse complement strand
TTAAGGGGGGAAGATCCCTACTAGATAGTAGCGTCTAAGTCTAAATAATCTCCGTCTTGGAGAATCTCGTCTTCTCGCTTTCGTTTGCCTATTAGTTAGTATAAGGGGAAGAGCTTATAAAACGATCCTAAGTAAAAGGGCGAGTATTACGTTTATAGTTCCCTCGGGAATTACTCGCGTAGCTGCTCGATTACTTAGGGCGTAGATCTAAAGGGGGCTTACTTAAGAAAGGGGATTGTATATAGGATTGCGTATAATCTTTTCTACGGTCGGAGGGATACTCGCGTTTTCTTCTTATATCTTAGAAGTCGTAGCAGCGAGCTTCGATATTCTCGATAAACTCGTTAACTATGGTTCTTTTAGTAATAAGGGGAATAGTAGTGCGAATACGCGTATCGATCGAGTTCTATATCTTCGTAAGGCGTTAGTAATCGGTCTAAAAGCCCGCGGCTTTAAGCTCGTAGTATACTATTATAATATATTTAGCGACCGAAGTTCCGCGAGCAATGTCGCTAATAGAGAGATATCTTTCCTCGAATCTTCGTAGGGCTTCTTCTGGCCTTATCCTAAAGCGTTTTTCTAATACCTTATACTACCGAGTAATACCCGTACCTGACTTGAGTCGAGCTTTCTCGTAGCTAGATAACTATATCGTATACTAGGTTAGAGCGGTGCCTCTTAGGCATTTGGAGATACCTAAACGTAGCGTCTTACCTACTACCGAGTCGTACTAGTCGCGTAGTTACTCGATAAAAGGGTATACTGTATAGTAAATTATCTTTCTATACTCTAGAGAGACGGAATCTATAGACGAGGATTCTAGGTAGAAGAATCTATATTCTTCTAGTCTAAACTTCTTACTTTTTTCCTCGTCGCTAGAGCTAGGCTCGTCCTCTTCGGATAACGAGGAGGAATCCCTTAGGGGCTTCGATTTGCTAGCTAGTCTAGGGTACCTTTTGCTCGGATTTTCTTTAAAGACCTCTCTATAGATAGTATCGAGCTTAGCTAGTACCTCTACTAGTCCTAGCTCCTGACGAGTATAAGGAATTGAGTTTAGGGGAGCTAGTTCTAGCTCTATATTACGACTATAAGCTAGAGGGGTTGAGTTTAGAGGAGCTGGGTCTAGTTCCGTATTACGAGTAGGATTAGTACTACGGGTATTAGTTAGAGGAGCTAGTAGCTCTATTAGCTATTACTTATACTATACGCGCTCGAAGCCGCCTCTTTAAAGACGGCGGCCCTAATCCTCGCGATATCGCTAGGAGTAGCCTGCTTGGCGTACTTCCTCGATTTACTTTACTACTTTTACTTACTCGATTCTTCGGATATTATCTATTATCGTTATAACTTCCCTAAGTTGTTCCTCGTTGAGCTATCGTATTATATTAGGTACTCGAGTCTTCTTATCGTTCTCGAGGGCTTCCTAATTATCTCGAAAGGCTTCCTTATCCTCGTCGTAGGTGCTCCGCTATACGGGTTCCTTTCCCTATACTCGTGCTGAGGGGCCAGCGGCGGATATACTATAGATATTATCTATAAAACTACTTACTACTAATACCTTGCGGGGAAAGTCTAGTAAGTAGCGTTGCGCTCTAGGGGCTTCCGGAGTAGGTATACTTCCTAGATATCCTTCCTCGTCGAAAGGGGAAGAAGGAGGTAAGAAGTATTCAAATTTCCTTAGTAGTAAGGATTCGGTTGCCTTTTAGAAGTCTTTAATTACCTTCTTGACGACGCCCGCTCTACTAACTACAATTTACTAATCTTAGGGAAAAGAGAGAACCTCGTAAGTATCTTCTGTTCTCTAAGAACGAGTAGAACTATTCCCGCGGATATACGCGAGGGATTCTCCTAGTAAGGCGATAGGAGGATCGGGGAAGTACTCTACTAGCTAGTAGATTCGCTCTTATAATATCGGATCGACGAGGTTCTAATGTCCTTCGCACGATTCTATAAAGGATTTGAGGTGGTAAAGAGTCCTTATATTATATTAGGAAAGAAGGGGGATGTTTCTAGAGATTATAAAGGATCCTCGTACTTGAAAGGGGAAATAAGAAGTTAATCTAGTAAGTAGTAGAGTAGTACCGTAATCTAATTAGGGAACTATACGTTGATACGGGGATCTTGGTAGTTGGATAGTTAAGAACTAATCTCCGAAGTTCGATAAGCCTTATTATTTACTAGCGGTTGGCTCTTACTTCGTTATATAAGGGAGTCGGTTGCGACGGGCTTCCCGCAGCTAGGGAAATCGCGGATCGTCGACTTGTTATTATTGGTGTATACCTATTGTATAGGCTGGTCGATCGATAGATCTACCTAGTCGGCGAGGATTGTCTCGCCTCTAGTTATATTTGTACGGAAGTTTTTGCTTAAGGACTAGTAGTATAATAACTAATAGTAGCGGACCAAAAGGGTGAGATCCGGTAATATAGATTAGTCGCTATAGAGTCGCTTGTAGGGCTGACTAGGATAGCTTTTTAGTACTAGAGACTCGTTAGTTAGTCGTATACTCGTAAGGTCTTAAGCTACTAGATTTGATATAGATCACGAGTATACGTGATATGGTATAATGAATATATATATTATTATTAACTCTTGATCCTCTTATAAGGATCCTACTACTAACTAACGCAAGTATACCTTAGTAGGTCTAACCCTGCCAACTATTAACTGCTATATACTAGAGCTATTACTACTATACTACTAATAACTAGTATTAACCCAGCTATTACGGCTATTAACCCAAGCTATTAACTACTATTAACTGCTATAAACTAGGGCTTTAATAAGCAAGTCTAGCAAATCGTTACTTTAGGTTAATTTGAATAGTTATAAAGAATTAATAAAGTTACCCTCTTCCTTCACGGTAGATTAGGTAATATCGTACGTATAGTTAGATTCTAATAACTCCTTACATGCAACCTTACTTACGATTATATAAAAGCGGAACGTAGAGCAAGTATTCGGAGCCGAACGGCGAACTAATATTTCCCCTTAGAGTCCTTTTATATCAGCCGCAGCTTTGTCTCCTTACAAGATTCTAAGGATATCTAGGGGAAAGGACGATAGAGGTCGAGTAGGCTCCCGCGAGTTATTATCTACTATTAGTAACTAGCGCTTAAGCTTCGCTATTAAGTTATTTAAGAAATATGCCGCCTCTAGCGCGAAAATCGCTGGCCTAAACTAATAGCCAAAGTACTCCGTCGAGTACCGCGGAGTTTCTACGTTAGTCCTTATAGTTGTCTCAAGTTGCCTTACCTGTTAAGAGAGCTACTCTATCAAGCGTACTTAAATATCCTATACCGTCTCCTTTTTTACTTAAAGTATCTTTACTACCGCCTCTCCTATAGATAGACCTTGGCTCCTCTCTCCGGATTATAGATTATACCTATCGATTATATAGTTCCTTCTTTTCAATCGGGTCTAAGACTAGGTCTCTCGCAATCTTAGTATTTAAGGTATATATAATATACGGCTATACTACTATCTATATTGGCTAGACTTCTAGTCCCGACTCCGCCCTCTAACCCCGTCGCTACTATAAGTCCCGCTAAGTTTTGTAGGCCTTAAGATACAATCGAAGCGTATAGACCTTACTCGATCCCCTACCTACATAGGTCGCCTATAGTATATTGGATTCCCGTATATTACCGAAACGATAAGGTAGTCTATTTACGGAGGTAGAATTAAATCTACTTATCTATATTAAGGAAGAACGTAATCTTAGTTAGACGGACCTAGATTAAAAGATAGGTAGAACCGGGAAATGTCCCAGCCTAAAGAGCTTACTTTCTAGGGAAATTCTTTCGTCTCTTTTAGGAAGACTAGTAGGGCCATATAAATATCAATAGCTATCTTTAATCGACGAAATAATAGAAACGGTTTCTCAAGGTATTATAGTTAATCCCTTAGATTAATCCTAGAAAAGTAGCGGAATACAACTAGATATTCGGTTTGCTATACGACCTAGAAGTCGTACTCTCTCTCTAGATTATCTAATTCGAGTATTGCTTCAAAGTATAGGAACAACTAGTCGTTTGAAACTCGTTCGTAGTAAAAGCTAAGGTATATAAGGATGATAGTAATATCTAGATAACTTAATTTAGAACGCAAGGATAGAAGGTCTTTAGCGCGGTAGGGTATAGCTAGAAGACTTCCCGAAAAGTCGTATTCGTTAGTAACCCTCTAGCGCTTGTCTTGAAATACGAAGGCGGGACTCTATAGGTAGTAAGACCTTTAAGTAGTAAAAGCGTTTTCCGGCCGTACTCTAGATAGAATAACGCGACCAATTGCGGTGACGAGTACGGCGGGTAATTATTAACGTCGGAAATATAATTAAATAGCTCTTACTTCTCTTTAGGTCTAAAAGTCTAAATAGGAAGGCCTAGCGCGCCTTTGTTAAGGGTCTAGTATATAACTATCCCTAACGATACCTTACGAGCTTAAGATTGAAGGTTCTATAGAAAATATTATATCTTTTAGAGGTCGGAATATAATAGACTTGGAAGCTATTAGTAAGCTATCTCTAACGACGATCCCGCCTCGGGTTCAAATACTCCTAGGGGATAGTAGCTAAGCCGTTTAAGGGCTACGCACGGTCGTATATATACTATAATAAATAGCTTCTACTATCCGACCCTAGTATATCTCAAACCTACGGGCGCGGGCGTATAAATACGAGATAGAGAGATCTTATTATATATACTCAATTCCCTAATACTACTACACCTCTAGAATGGATACTATTACCCTACTCTAATCCGTTATCCTTATATACCCCCAATTCAGCTCGTTTATAGTAACCGGGAGAGCTTGAAGCCGACGCCTCGAGGCTTAGAGTAGACGGTAAGAAGCTACTAGACGCTTGGTTACTCAAATTCTACTATAGTAGCTAGAGAAAGGAATGAAAACGATGCTTCTCTTCTATCTAGATTAGTTTAAATAGCTTGCTTAATAGCTCTTAGAAGAGCTTAACTTACGAGGGATAAAAAAGTATCTACGCTCCAAACTAGCCCTGTTCCTCTCCGTCGTTAGGGAAGAAGCGTCGTTTCGCGGAGTTCGAGAGCAATCTAGAATCCCGCTAGTAACGGTTTCAAAGTCATTTCACGAGGTCCTCGCTACCCTACTTATCCTATACTAAGTCGTATCCGTATTACCCGTCTTATAATACCCTATAGAGATAGAGAGTAACGATAGGCTCTTCCCTTACTTTATAGGCTATATAGGTATTGTATCCGGTACTACCATTAATAGCAATATCAAAAGCTTGGCTAGCGCCGAGGCGAGGATCCCGGGGCGCGATTGGTATTACGATACAACTTAGGAGTATAGTCGCGAGTATTNGCGTAGCTTATAACTATTAAGTTATTAGAATACCTATAAGTAACGGCTTTAAGGTGCTAAAGGTAGGGCGATATTACCTAGTAGATACTAGCTACGCGGCTACTAGTAGCCTTTTTTTAACGCCGTATCGCAAAGTACGGTATTACCTTCGAGAATAGTCTCTTATAGGCTCCTACAAGCCTCAATCCGCTAAAGAGCTATAGAACCTAAGGTATACTTCCCTACGCAATATTATTAAGAGGACCTTTGGTATACTAAAGAAGCGATATAAGTTCTCTAGTTAGGAAAGGGACGGATACGATATTAAGACCTAGGTAAAGTATATATATAACTATATAGCCCTTTACAACTTCCTTAATCGTTGCGGCGATAACCTAGTAGCGGGGGCGGATAACTTAGGGAGAGAGGGGGAGAGAGTAAGTAACGAGAGGGCTAATAAAGAAGCTATAGTAGACTTAGCTATATAGATACTACTCCTACGATCTTACTATCTCCAATCAACTCCTATATATATACCTTCCGTTCCTATTGTCTTGCAACCCTACTCCGCCTTAAGATACGCGGTAAACCGACTATATCTTTCTCCTACGAACTCCTACCGCCCTAAGATACGTTGTAAACTAGCTATATCCTTCTCCTACCAACTCCTACAGCCTTATAGTACGTGAAGAGGCAAACTAACACCGCCCTAAGATACGCGGTAAACTAGCTATATCTTTCTCCTACTAACTCCTACAGCCTTAGGTGCGTAAAGAGGCAAACCAATATAGCTCTAATAAAGATCGCTATTCTTCTCCTACTAACTCCTATAGCCTCCGGTGCGTAAAAAGGTAAACTAATATAGCTCTAATAAAGATTACTATTCTCCTCCTACTAACTCCTGCAGCCTCGGGTACGTAAAGAGGTAAACTAGTATAGCTCTAATAGATTGCTATTCTTCTCCTACTAACTCCTACAGCCTCGGGTAGATTAAGAGGTAAACTAATATAGCTCTAATAAAGACCGCTATACTTCTCCTACTAACTCCTATGCTACCCTTGGATTCGTACTATATAAGTAAAATAATATAGCTCTAATAAAGATCGCTATCCGTCTCCTAGCTCCTACTATAACTATAACTAGTACTAGTATCCATACGATAGTTCCTACTACTACTAGTAGCTACTTTATTAGATCTCTTCTCTACTTTACTAGATAATAGTTCCTACTACCGCTAGTAGCTACGTTGCTAGATATCCTCCGCGGTTTGTTCAATTCTAACGCGTTAACTACGAACTCCTTCTATCTCCTATAGTTATACCGTACGCTAACGAGGTTAAAGATATAAGCTTCCGCGACTAGTTCAATTCTAATGCGTTAACTACGAACTCTTTTTATCTCCTATAGTTATACTTGCTCGTTTCGGAGCCTATTTACCTCTTTGCTTATCTCTATAGGTACCTTTCCGCGACTCGTTTAATACTAACGCGTTAACTACGAACTCCTTCCATCTCCTATAGTTATACTATGCGCTTTTAGGGACGCGTTAACTCTTGTTCAGATACTTCGTTAGTAGATTTACCCTCGGCTAGGACCTTACGAACTCCTTCTATCTCCTATAGTTATACTATGCGCTTTTAGGGACGCGTTGACTCTTATTCGGATACTTCTTTAGTAGATTCTCGGCTAGGACCTTACGAACTCCGACTATCTTCTATAGTTATACTATACGCTTTTGGGGACGCGTTGACTCTTAGTTAGATACTTCTTTAGTAGATTCTCGCCTAGGACCTTATAAACTCCTTCTATCTTCTATAGTTATACTATACGCTTTTAGGGACGTGTTAACTCTTACTTAGATACTTTATTAGCGGATTTGGTATAGAGGTAATAGTAGATAGCTTCCTCGTAGAGGCGTTGCTTAAAGTCGTTATAGTCTACGCCGTTTTTATTAGTACCTAAGAGAGCGAGCAACCTACGATCTCTCGGCGATCGAGTAGTTAGTATTACCTCGCCGCTTCTCCGCCGAGGAGTTAGACTACTTGTATCTATAGTCTACGGTTTTTATTAGTATTGCCTGCGGGAGAGAGTAATATACGATCTCTAGGTAGTCGAGTTAGTATTACTAGGAGAGGGGAGAGTAATATATAATCTCTAGGCAACTAAGTTGCGAGGAGTAGTATTTTCGCTTTCGAGGAGTAGTATTTGCGGGGTTCTCTCCGCTAATAAAGAGTAGACTTTGACTCCTCTCCGCTTTCGAGGAGTAGTTCTCGCTAGTAACTTAGTTCTACGCCTTCGAGGAGTAGCTGTCGATAATAACTTAGCCCTCCGCTTTCGAGGAGTAGCCTCTAGTTTACCTAGTCTAGAACGTTAGATACTGTCGTTGGTATCCTAGGTAGTAACTTAATCTTATATATATTACACGCTAGCTTACTTAAAGGATCTCCGTCTCTACCAAGACCTCGCTTACGGACTACTTGCGTATATTATATATAGGTTTACTTAAGAGATCCCCGCCTCTTAGATTCGTACTCTAGTAACTCCCTCCTATCGGTCTAGCTACCCCTCCTTCGGTGTTTGGATTTGGTACTCTATACTCTAGTAACTCTCTCCTATTAGTCTCGCCGCCTAATATATTATCTCAACGCTCTATATCTATACTATAACGCGATTTTATTACCGTCGCATTGGCGTCTGATTCTGAGCATAGACGAAGAAGCGACGCAAACGTAATTAATTTATAACCCTAGGTAAAGTACCTAGCTAACGGAAAGTAATAAGGTTAGGTAGTACTTAGTCAACCCGATTTCTACGATAGCGTCTAGATTGTACGAGCTTTAACCTCTTAACTCGCTCAATCTATTGGCTCCGTCCTCCTCGCCTCTACTAATAATACTACCGCTCGGAACGCCCTCGTCTACTAATACGTCTATACCTGGTGTCGCTCGGCTATTTATTCTCTCGTAAGTCTTATATAAGGCCGTAGGTAGTACTTACTAACGTCGAGTTTAGAGAGCTTAGAGCTAAAGTATTCGTTACCCTTACCGTCGGAGAAGCTTAGAAGCCCTTTATAGTATTTAAGTCTATACTATACCTTCGCTCGGAATACTTTCGCGCAATGTTTGACGGAAACTTTGCGGAGAAAACTAGCCGTATAAGTAGCCTACCTAATATCGAGCCTTATATCTTTAGTCTAATATTGTAATAGTTCTATACCGGGCGTATTCTTTTCTCCGATAGCGCGGATACTCTTCCTATTAACCCGGAAACGGACGTTATATTCCTCGAAGCTATTAAGATGTTCATTTTTGCCGATTAATACAATACTTAGGCTTTGCGCCTTACCGTCTTCGAAAAAGTTACTCCTCTCCTTGTTCGCCTATACGGTCTAATCAACGTTAGCTATATAGCTACCGCGTTAGTATTAAATGATCTTCTACCCAGCTTAGGACTTTATTACTTAGTCGCTAATTAGTTCGTTTATAGCTGGAGACTAGGCTACGATAGAAGAGATACTAAACTAATCAAACTTCTTCCTAAAGATATAGTTAGGCGGATAATCTATACGGACAGAAGCTTCATTGTAATACGGCCTATAGATATACCCGTAGGACAAAAGCCGTACGAGTAGCCTCCCTGATATCGAGCCTTGTATCTTTGGTAGTATCTATTATAATATCCTTAGAAACCTATTCTATACTCTAAGTATAAGATCGTGTCGCGGTAGTCTTCGCCTAGCCTTTTATAGTCCTCGTAGTCTAGTACGGCGGTAATAAGGTGTTGGTACTCAACTCCCTCTATAGCACGTAGGTGATAAAGTATTAGTATTTAACTCCTTCTATTTCCCGTAGTCTCTCGTTTGCGCCTGTTAGTAGACTATTAATTGGTACCTCGGAGAATATGTATATATAGTAATAATTCGACGAGTCTAGTAGAGACTTATCCTTTATAGTATAGATAGATCTGAAGGGAGTTTTGTTTACTCTAGTACGGCGGTAATATTGTCTTTACCTTTACTACCGCTAGAATCTCCTAGCGTCTCTCGTTTTCTATTTATAGGTTTTAGGAGCAAGCCGATACTCCGCTCGCTAGAGGATACATCGCGAAGTATCGTAGTCCTATATGGATCGATCGATAGTATCGTTAAGAAAAACCACGTTAAGGGGTATATTAATACTAGTATAAGTAGAGATATACTATACTACTACTATGAAATTAATATCCTATTACAGCGCCGTTTAAGCCTAGTAAAGCAATCCTCGTAGTTTAATACGGCGGTAGTAAGGTCTTCGTCTTCCTAGCCGCCCGGCGGAAGAGGTCCTACAATCTTACCTTACGCTACCTTACGCTACCTTGCGCCACCTTGCGCTACCTTGCGCTATAGAACTATCCCCTAACCTTCTCCGCGATACCTACCGGATTTGGCATCCTCTTTATAGTATAAGAGAATGATGAATGGTCTAATTAGGTAAATTCGGAATTCTTATCGCGCAAGTAGCTTAGAGTAGAGAGAAGGCAAGACCCTACTAAGAGGTTTAGCGTCGTTAATTCTCAATCTTCCTCGGATAAATAGTATAGTTAATCTCTTAGAGGTATATATTTTCTCGTATAGACCTCTACTTTCTAGCCTTATTAGCGAGAACGGCCTTAGAACCTTATTCGGTTCGTAATCGCATCGTCTTCGGAGTTAGGAGCCTCCTAACCTTTAACAAATCTACGGTCTAAGCCGCTACTTATATCTACCTCAGGAAGAAATACCGACGTTTATTATCCTACCGACTTAAGGTTATTCGTTATTGCGGCTATTCTAGTTGTTATAAAATAAGTACAAGTATTATCGATATATAACTCACGAACTAATTTTGAACTATAAACTATAATAGGTACGAACGTTATAGTATAAATAAAAAGGCGGGTTACTTTATTCGATTAATACTAGCTAGTATCGCGGAATTTTATATAGGGTATTAGGTCCTATTGATTTCGCGCTTATATAAAAAAGGGGAGGCCTTTACAAATATCTACCTACTAGGCCCCTACCCCTATACTAGTAAGAGATATATATCTTGCCTACCCTCCGGACTATCCTTTTACCCTTATCGGTATATATAGTACACGGTATATCTTTTAGCACGTAGCCGTTATATCTTATATCGCTACTCCTCTACTTACCGAGTCCGCACTCCAACATATATAATACATGAGCTATATTATACTATTTATCCTTTACGAGTGCTTTAAACGCTACCGGCGATATCGACTACTATACGCTATTCCTCTAGGGACGATACCGTCTATATAGCGAATTTAAAGGGATATGAAGTATCGCCTCCTCCGGTAGACCTACTCCTACCTCTATATATATTGTATACTTTCCCGTAAGGGATCTTAATTCTGTAAGACGCTTCTCTACATCCTTACAGAGCGGTTAGATAGTAGAGCGACTCGTTATACCGGTATTAGAGTACTCTATCTTATCCTCAAAACCCCCCTATAGTAGCCTATTATGTTTACTAAGCGGGACACTTGACCCGTCGTCTATTAGATATCGCGGTAACGAATAAGCTAGTAGCGGGTAGTCGGGGTATATTAGTAGATAGTATATAAGTTCGTACTCCTTTAATAGTATCGCTTTGCAGTAGTTCTGCCGTGATAGGACGATATTAACTAAGGTAATAACTACCTCGCCCCTTTCCTTAGTAGTATCTTCGCCAACTACTTAGGCTACTTATACCGATGAGTTCTACTCTTACTATTATACCGTATATATACTATAAGGTATAGCTAAGTATACGCGAGCCTAGCTATCTCCTCCTACCTATATAGTACTTTCGCCTACGTGCGGTTCGCAAGGCGCTTCGAGATATTCCTCCGAATCTAGACTTATAATAGATATGCGTCTTATAGGTATCGGAATAGTCTATATATAGCCTAGTCGAGCCGATAGTATTCCGCTACGCACACCTTCATCTATAAGAAACCCACCCGTATTAGAATTAGTAAGAGATAGGTTTACGTTCCCTTCGTCCCCGTCTCTCGGGTCTTCTACCGTCGGGTTTGTAAAAGTACTACGCTTTATAGTGTCCGGGATAGGATCGACTAGAGTCTCTTCTCCTCTACTAACGATACCCGCTCCTAGCTACTTATCTATTGCTTAAGGTATATCGGAAGATAGATTGGATATACGGACGAAGCCGAGGCTCTCGGGGGAGGTAGACTATACTCGTAGTTAAAGACTCTTACTATACTAATGCCTATAAGAATACCGGTTAGCCGAGAGTATTAGGGGATTATTATAGATAGGAAGCAATCCGCGTATATAGCTACTACGTACGTAACTATGTATACCTTAGTACTATAGAGACTTAGAGGGAAATTCCGGGTATGTATTTATAAAGCTGCCTCCTCTAGCTAGGGGAAAGAACTTTGCTAAGAGTCCCTACTTACTATTAATAGTCGCCGACTTAATAACCAACGAGAGTGCGTCTTCGTCCGTACTATATCGTCTAAAGAGACCAAAGGTCTCTGCTGGAAATCTATTTCTATTCCCTACTATCGTATTCGAATCAATCGACCAGTCTGTGTCTTACTATTATACTACTAATAGATAGCCTCCTCTTTCGCGTTATATCTAAGAATAGCTATAATAGATTCCTTAGAGATTAGGAGTATCCCTAGGAGTCCTAAAATCGTATACGCTATACTCACTTTTTATTTTCGAGGAAGGAGGTTATAAAAGACTACTATACTAGAGATAGGCCTTTAAGAGGGGGAGGGCCGCGTCTAGTAAATAAATAAATTAGAATAAACAAGCTTAGCTCTAAGTAGTTAGATTAGACGAGAGGAAACGCTTATTATTACTAAGGGCTAAATAAGAGCTTAAAAGAAGATAACGTTATAAGGATTATTTATATCTCGATCTCCTATAAGTTTAGGTAGAGTCCCCGCAACCCCGTAGCAAGTAGCTTTCTACGCTTTGAGGTTCTTCTCCGATGCCTACTTATATATTATACGAGTTACCCTTATCCCGTTAGTTTCTATTAATAACTTAGGAAGATACGATATATACAACTCGCCCTCCTTATCGTCGTACCTAGTTGCGTTGAACTCGGCCAAACTTTACTACCTAGGTATCTAAGGAGGAAGGGATAGTAAGAAAAGGGTAAAGGTTTTATTACGCCCTTAGAGAGATAGAGAATTCTAAAAATATTTATCAATATTCCGGTATAGGCGTGGTCTCCTCTAGAATATATTATAATAGTTCCTACTTCGAGTCCTAAGCTAGTACTCCTAAGTTTAATTATACTCCTATATATCTAACAAATATCTTATTCGACGGCTACTAAGTATATAGTTTAATTACTCGAAAGACTTACATACGTACGGCGTACTATATTAATATACTATATCGAAGGCCTCACCTAAGGCCTACCTTACGGCTAGTAGAGCTTGGAATAGATACTTCTCGTACGTTCCGACTCTCTCTTCTATTACTAAGAATAATAGCTAATAGTTCTACAAATATCCCTGGTTTGGTTTTCTTACCTTAATAAGATCTAGGCTACTCGATTATCGCTAGGCCAATATCTTCTCTCGATCGAAAGCGGTACTTAAGTTATACTCTCTATAGTACCGCCCTTACCGCTCGATACTATATTTAGATGGTCGCGGCTCATATTCTACTAAGACGTATATATTAGTCTAACCCTATCTAGCTAATAAAATAAGTATAGGATAGCTCAAAATTGGTAGCCTCTATATTATTATCTACCGATCGTACCCTCGAAACTTGGAAGTCTATCGGTATTTAGGTAGAGTAATCGAAATAATTATAAGGTTAAGCGAAGACTATAACTATTTCAGGCCTAGATATTCTAATAATAATAAGACCTTACAGGCCTAGTAGGTCTATATTCGTATTTATATCTATAGATTACAAACTTCTCGCCGTATAGAGACGCCACGGATACGCTAGTTCGTTAATATTCCCTAAACGACGCGTACTTATGGATACGACCTTGCCGGTAACCCTTAGATATAATTTTATCCGCCGTCAGATTGCTCTTGCTATAGCCTCCTATAAAGAACGCAATTGCCTCCGGCTTCCTATAGAATCTTTACCCACCGCTCCTTATTACTATAAGACGAACTTCGCTCTTCCGAATTCTACTACAACCTAAGAAGAAGGAATAAGGACGAAAGTAATAACGATAATAGTAATGGAATCTTAACTTCTACTTACGAAAGATAATAAGTTTTGCGGTATATTAGGCCGTCTCTATCCGGAAGCACCTAAAACGCCCTAGTATACCTATTATGGTAGGCGCTTTCCTACTACTGAAGATTTACCCGTAGGGTAGGCTTAACTCGCCGGCCTAGGAGGTACTACTACTACGGAAGTACCTCTTGGAACTAAGATCCCTACCCCCCTAAGCTTTGGTATTAGGATCCCCTAAGGGATATACTCCTACGAGACGAGCCCTAGCCTTCTAGGTATTCTAGGTGCTAGATCTGCCCTAGGCATTCTACTACCTAGATACGCTCGAGGTATTCCTAGTACTAGATCTACCCAAGGCATTCTAGGTACTCGATACGCTAAAGGCGTTCTAGGTACTCGATACGCTGAAGGCGTTCTAGGTGCTCGATACGCTAAAGGTATTCTAGGTACTAGATCTATCTAAGGTATTCTAGGTACTAGATACGCCTAAGGCCTTCTATCGCTATCGATATATATAGGCCACATCGATACCAACGAGCCGGCGAGTTTCACGCTATCGTAGGAAAGGAACAGGTTGATACAAACTAATAATAGCGCCAACTTTAAAAAGTTAGCTTCCAAGACCCTATTAAAAAATTTGGAACTAGGGCAGGAGAGGTAGGATATAATCTCGCGTTAATTAGGGAAGTCGAAAGACGATCCTAAATCTATTTCGATTAACGTAGCCTTGTAGAAGTTAACCTATCAAAACGATACGCAAACTAGGCCTATTTATAGGCGGGCTACCTAATTCCGTAAGTATCTCCTATAGCTCGGCTTAAGCGTTACTAATCCGTCTCCTTTATAGATAAATTCGGGAGGAACTTGCCTTGTCGCCCGCTCAAGCGCGAAAATATCGTACGCGAGTTTCTATACGGTTTTATACTAGACTAATATCGGTAAGAGATCTGGACCTATTATAATAACGCTTAAGGGCAACCTCTATACGAGCCTTAGATAGCTATATCCTTATCCGTAGGTAAGTCTAAGAAATGTAATCCCTTCTAGATTCGAATATTATTTCTAGAAGCCTACCGCACCACCGTCGACTTTATCAACGAGTGCGGATTTAAGAAAGTATCGGGCGACTATATCGTCTATATAATTTATCTAGATCTCGAGGCTCCCGAGGTTCCTAAGAAGTCGTAGGACGAGCTATAGGAGGAAATAGAAAGAGCTAAGGAGGAGAACGATAGATAGAGAGTAATAATCTCTTCTCCGTAGCCTATCTCCCCTCCGCTACTACCTACTTACGGAACCAGTTATTACTCTCGAGAACCTTGTATAGGACGTTCGTCCGTCTATCCTTATATATACGATTCTCGTACCTACTCGTCTCCTACCTACGGTGCGGGAGGGGTATCGTCGAGCTTGACGCCGAGGGTATTACGGATCAAGGGTAAGTAATAATCCAAAAGTCCTTTTAAACCTAGCTCTGGACTAGGTCGACCCCGAGGTACTAATAAGGCGAATAGGATAAAGACGCTTAATAGTAGTAGCGCCGTCGAAGAGAGGGTAGTACGTAAAAGTACCGAGAAGTAGGTAAAGGTAGTAAAGATAAGGGAGGATCGGGCTAGAAGAGCTGCAAGCCGTAACCGCGACGATAACCTTACGAGCGAGTTGGATAGAGAGATTTATACGACAACTAGTCCTATTAATAATATCCACGCTTTGTAAGGTAGTAATACGTCTACCCTACCTTCTTCTAGTAGCGGTGGACTCTAGTAGTTAGATACGCCTCGCGGACGTTCTCCCCCTTCCGTTAATCGGATATTAAATTTTTCCTCCGGTACTACTCCTACTATACGCGGTAAATACTAGCTAGACGTGGAAGAAAATCGGGTTTAGTTATCCTAGGCTCCCCCTACTATACGGTAGCTACTACAAATGACTATATAATTATAACCGAATAGTTATCTACTAGACCTATTTACTACGAAGTAGAACGAAGAAAATAATCCTAGGCCCTCCCCTCCAGCTCGGAGCGAATCTCTATCGCCTACCGCAGCGCCTATTCCCCTAAGTCCGTTGAAACGTCGACGCTTAGAGGTCGAGTCTATACGTACTACGATTACGGCACCCTATAGGCCTCAACTATTACGGCTGAATATTCTATCGTTCACGTCGAGAAAACCTGTCCGGGATATCTCTAAAGAGGAACCGTAATCCTCTTATAATATCTACTACTACGCTCCTCGCTCTCGTTTACCTATATTACTATTATCTTTACTAATAAGATCGTTACCTTACCCTATAGCTTTACTATCTTCACCCCTAGCTCGTATTGAACCACGTTGCGACGAGGAAGGCGACGATTTATTATTAGAATATAATCGCCTAGAGGATGCGTATAAAGATAGTATCGATTCTATAGGCGAAATAAATAAGCTAAGTCCTATATTAGATAGAGGGGACGATACCTCTTCAGATTCGCTCCCGCCTAGCGCGTAGTGGAAAGATAATTGATATCGGCCCCTAAATAGGATATAGAAAGAGGAGGACATGCGCCAAAGTACTACTAATAGGAAGCCGACGGAAAAGTAGGATATAAGTATCGTAGAGGACGACGGAGTAGTTCATTATAAAAGGTAGGCGGAAGGGACCCAAAGAGAGGCGGAGAGTCGCGAACGCGATATATAGATAGAGGAGCCCGAGCGGAGTAGGGAACGTAGTCGGTAGTACCTAGGTAATCTCTCTAATACTTTATCCAGACCTGAATCGCCGAAGGCTATTTCGAAGGACGCTTTGCTAAAGAAGTCTTCTCCGAATAAGGCCTCTCTAAGTAAGGCCTCTCTAAGTAAGGCCTCTCTAAGTAAGGCCTCTCCAAGTAAGGCCTCTCTAAGTAAGGCCTCTCCAAGTAAGGCCTCTCTAATAAGGGCGGCTCTAATAAGGGCGGCTCTAATAATAGGGGCTCTAATAATAGCGGCTCTAATAATAGCGGCTCTAATAAGGGCGATTCTAATAAAGGCCTTACTAAAGAGGACCTATTTAAGGCCTAGGCTTCCTAAGAAGATCTATTTAAAGAAGGCTTCTCCGGCTAAGAACTCTTCGGTTAAGACTTCCTCGGCTAAGACTTCCCCGGTTAAGACTTCCCCGACCGAGACTTCTCTAGTTAAGGCTTCGCTAGTCGAGACCTCGACGATAACTAAGAGGTAGTCCGACCGCTCGGCTAAACGATTACGAGTCGATTATCGCGAGTAGAAAGGTAGGAAATCCGCGGCTTACCTATCTGTCTAGATTCTTGAGATAAAGTATCTAAAGATAAAAAATCCAACCTTCTACGTTTACGATAAAATCGAAATGTATACTAGTGCGTTTAAGTAAATCGTTACTTAACTAACCTATATCTATCTATACTTCCTCTAGCCCCCTTCCCCTTCTTTCCTCGTAAACTTCTACTTGCCTTGTATTAGTACTCCCCTAGCCTATCTCTAAACATCGACTCCTTTTTTCTTAACGCGTTTTGGCCTACTAGCTAAGAATATTATACCTACTTTAAATAATCTTTTCCGTCTTCATATTGTGACCGAATGCCGCAGGGAAGTCTTATATCGCTAAGGGGCGTATATAGAGAAGGGTGGCGCTTTATAGTAGTATACCCAAATATATAAGCTACTTGTATCCTTAGGCTTACCGTGTCGCATTAGATTATTGGGATTTCGTTGCTGAATTTGGAAATGGATATTATTCTAGAAGGAGGTGGCTAGCGTACTAGTTTTAACGAATTCCGACGAGGCATTGACGGCTAGATAAGGCTACTACGTATAGGTAGATTCTATACTTTACTATAATAAGCTATCTATCCGGATAATTACCTAGTAGGTATAGACTCGTTTATATCTATCTTCAACGTCTTTTCGAGCGGCATATCAAAGAATAAAAGCTTTATCGTGGTCTCGACTGACTGCGGAATAGTAATACTAACGCTAACGGTGAATTTTCCTCGTCTACCTCGGTTGAACTCCTATATACAAACGAAACCGTATTAGGTTCAGGGATCTAGAGCTATAGAGAAATATACTAACTTACTATTCTCGGAAAGGTCTCTACTACTAATAGAATACTATCGCATTGCGATTAGAGTCCTAAAGTTACCCTTTGGATAGCTAGAAAATCTACTACTCTAGATACTTAAGCCTTATTTAAAGTTGATAATTCTTCTTCTATAGTATCTTCTATATACTCTCAAATTACAATATACGCGCGAATAGGTACTTCTCGGTTTCGACGTACTATTCCTATCCTCTCCTTAGACTCTATAGTATAATCCTACTCTTTAATAGTTTAGGCCTTAGATCTTCTTCTAGAGTCCTATATTACTGTCCGCTAACTCGATAGCGAGAATAGCTAGTCCCGACGTAGAACTTGCTCGACTTTAGACGCCTAGTCGCCGACGTTATATACTTTCGGTAAGGAACCCGATCCTTTAGATATCTAATATACGGTATTATAATATCCTTACTATCCCCCTCTTCGATCCTCCCGGCGTACGAGTAACGGGACTAGGCGGCCTTGTTTATATTCGCCCATTTTACTAGGTCGTATAAGTAAAACCGACCCGAGAGCTAGGGACGGCGAAGTATAGGACTCTCCTACGGTAAATCTTCGAGGCTACCTCCGGTCGACTCGAGTATTCTAGCCGAGGGAATTTGTATATAATCGGCGGATTAAGAGGTATATTTAAGGGAGGTTGGCGGGCTCGAGTACGGTATAGTAGGTAGATTATCGCGGCGGCTACTTTGCATCGTAGCTTCACGTAATAGAAGGGTTTTAATAGGCAATACGTCGTTACTTATTTACTACTTGTCGTATAGGAGGCGTATAAACGATAGTAGGGTCTGAAATAAGCTACTATCCGTTGCGACTAAGGTCTAAATAGTAAGTTTTTCAGAGCGATTAATTTAGGGAGAAGTAAGGGAAGAAGTAGGATGGTTAGAAAGTAGTATAATTAAGATATAACCTTAAAACTTAGGCCGGAACTTGGAGTTCTACTTCGGGTTAAGATACTTCAGCGGGTTCTAAGTTACTAAGAGCCTAGTATATAATCGTAGAAAGGCGTAATCTTGTAGTTTTGTCCTGCCGGTTCCTAGCGAAACTTCGAATATACTACTTGTTCTATAGTTCGATAGAAGAGGGCGTAGTAAGTATATATAAAAACTTGAACTATTCGAATATATAATTATCACGTACACGATTGAAGAAGGAAAGCAGGACTATAGATATTTACTACTATTAACGACTCCTTTTCCGGTATAACGGCGGAGGGAAGAACTATTAATATAAGTACGAACTACTATTTACGATCCCTTTCCTCCCAATCCGAGTTGAGCTGTTTCAATACCTATACGCAAAAGACTAGTACCTAGGTATCTATAACGACGTAGCCTACTTCTCTTCTAGGGTCTAGTCTACCGCATTCTTTCGTAGCTTACTAGGAGCGGTGTTTTTGGAAGGGGGCTTGAGCTTACCCGTTGTCTTATTAATACGTTGAGATAACGGAGTAGCGGTAGGCTTATCGACTACTCGAGAGGACCTTCTCGGGGATTCGGTTGTATATACTTATATAGGTAGGCTCTTAGTTAGCTTTGACTACTAATTAGTAGTAGTAGATAGATATTTGGGAGTATCTCTATCGCTATCGGAGTCGGGGAGATCGATAACAATAGGATCCTATATATTAGTTAGTAGTAGGTACTAGGTTAACTAAGGCTAGGTAGTAGTATTAGTAGAGACCTACTATATACCTATACTTATATTAGTAAAGGACTAAAGTATTAGTAATAGGATACTACGTACCCGTTTAAGGCTTACTCTTATTATATTTAAAGTAGTCGTCCGAATCTCTATTTTCCTCGTCAGATACCCCGTTATAATTAGACCCCCTATCGGATCCCCCCCTATCGGATCCCCTATTAGATCCCCTATTAGATCCCCTATCCGAATTAGCCCCAACCCCGGCCGCTAGTATAACCGACGAGTAAGCTTCCGAAATAAGCCCGCTACTATTACTAGGAGGCTAAACTAGTAGTACCGGGGTAGAGTATACCCTAGTGTCGTTCCGCTTCGAGTATTGCCTATTAGTAGTATTCTAACTACTCGGAGAGCGGGGGCGCTTACTGCTAGTCACGATAGCCGTTTAGGCGCCGGCTATAAGTACCCGTAGCGGCGTAAGGGGCTTGATAGGGCGACGATTTATAAGGAACGTAATAGGGAGGTCTTCTTGCGACTAGGCTACGGCTACTACTTTACCGAATATACTACTATCGCACTTCGTATCGATACTAAACATATACTAGCTATGCGTCCTATCTTTTAGGTAAAGGTAGAAGGTATCGAGATCGTATATTTTCTCTAAGGCTTACGCTCCTTTCTACTCGCGTAATACCTATTCCAACTATTTTACTACTAATAAATATCGGAAGGCGTCTTAGTCCGGAGTATTTGTATCTATAATCTCGTGTAGCTATACGGTAGAAAGGCTATCCGCCGCCTTAGTTATATAGAGACCTACTTCTCCGTGGAAGGGGACTAGTAAGAAGATAATATTATTTAGTTAGATTCTCGGGTAAAAGACTACGCCAGCTGGCGGGTTTGGCGGGAAGATTGCCAAGGCCTATTTGGCGAGAAAGTAGATAGCGCTACGGATACGATTGATTTCCTAAGAGGATTTCGCGAATTCTATCTATTTAGTAGCTGGCACGCCTTGGACGGGGTAGTTTGCGCGGCGGACGAAAAACTAGTATAAGGTCGTAGTATATGCAGCGTATATAACCGGTTTAGCTACGTACGCAACCTGATCGCCTATACCTCTACGGGTATTAGTAGTATTGATAAGACCTAGCTTATTCTAGTACTTAGCTATAGCTTCAACGATATCTCGTACTTGTTTCTCGTCTAGTAAAAGCGCAAGTGAGGCGTCGCGTAGCTCGGCGGAGGGTAGGAGAGTTATTATATTCCAAAATTGATCCGGAGGTAACTACCAATCTAGTAGTCTCTCGTTTACCGGTATTATTATACGTTCAAGCTCGGCTATAAGGTCGAGGACGGTAGGTATAGGCGCTATAGCCTTTACTTTATATTAGCCTTGTACTAGGTTATTAAGGTATAGAACTTACGGCTAGATTTCCTCTTCTTAACGCGCTACGTAGTATGGATTTGGTAGAAGGGAGAGTAGTATTTAGGTTTAGTTAATAGCTCTTCAGCTAGAAGTTCGGAATCGTATATAGGGCTATAATAACCAAGACGGCGTATTAATAGACGTATTAGTAGCGTGACTATAACACTCGGCGCGCGGTGTTTAGAATTAGAGGTTCCCGCTCGTTGCGTCTATATCCGAACTTAAGTAGTCGTTTGGTTCCTAACGTATTGAAATCCATCGATAGTATTTAGAACAAGGTAAGGCTGGAGCGATATATAACTAATAGTAGTATACTATAGCGGATGACTCCCTCTTGTAATAATAGTCTATTAGGTAAGGACTTATTTTTTCGTAAGAGGCTTAAGGCAAACCAGCTATACTTAGAGGAACCCTCTCTTATCTCTAGCTAACCTATTTAATACCTGTATTCAAATTACTAAGGGCGAGGTCTACCTTGTCTTTCTATAGTCCTAGCTTGTCTATCTACGATATTATAGCCGTCTAAAAGGAAAGTCGTATTTCGTCGACCACGGATACGAATAGGGTTTGAGGTATTAGATTTAGAGGGGGAAGATATAGATCTAGTATTAGACGTAATAGAAGTGAGGTTAGGTATAATAACTAAGCCTATTTACGGTCGACGGAGTTGGTGTGCTATATTTACTAAGTATAGAGGAACTTCCTTTTAATATAGACTGTAAAGGAGGAGTATCGTACGGGTAGTTAGCGTTTGGTTTTATATATATAGGGAGTAATCGGCCCGGACGTACTATATAATATTTAAGAATATTCAGCCTAGAAATATAAGTACTAAGTAAAGTAGTAGGCTACGAAAGTATCTAACGATTTTAACCGCACCTTTTGGGCTTCAAGGATATTTAGGAGGTATTGAACGTATAAACGAGGTTGATTTTCTAGATTATTGAAAAGAGAGGAGTAGAACTAACGGACGGAAGGGATATCGTTATTCTAGTACGTAATATAGATTCAACGACACCTAAAGTATACCCCCTTATTACCGTATCTAATACCCTCTAACCTCCTTGATCCGAGTCTCGTCATCCTATTACTTACTAAAAAGTTCTATATACCTACGACCGTCGTATTCCAGCCAACTTACTCGGACCCTAGCCTCTAATAGAGAGAGAGAGAGAGAGAGGGAGGTAGTAGCTCATCTTCCTATACCCCTATTAGTAGTAGTTAAGGGGGATCAGTCTCTTAGCTATGCTTGGAACTAGATACTAAGTTATATAGAGTATAGTATTTACTATAGTACGAGTAAGGGCGCCTTGAAGAAGAAGGAGAGGTACGATTTCTATCCCGTTACTAGAGTAATATACTAAGCGGATCCTACAGAGGAGGAAGCTAGCGATTCTTATTCGAAGAATAGCCGGAATAGATTATTATACGTGAAGAGGTCTCGACTCAAAGTAGAATAGGGCTTACTACCTACGTAGATAGAGAAATCCCAAAGCGAAAGAGATACGAAACACCGAGTAAGAGTCAGAATAAGATATAGGGGACTCTAAGAGAGCCTAGATAGATAGAGAAGAGGTATTATGCTATTCTTTTACCCTTAGCCTTGGTTTGCGCGGTAGGTTAAAGACAGCTTGACATCGTTACCCGAGACAATATATATAGGATAAAAGAGACGAGCGTACTAGAGAAGAAGGACGTAGCGAGGGTATCTCGTTAGTAGAGGGAGAAGCTGCAAGTTCTATTACGCTAGAGGTAGATATTTATAATACGAAGGTCTCTTTACAAAGTAGTATTAATAGGGTAACCTATAACGAATAGTTACCTATTACGAATAAGGCGCCAAGGTATTAACTAAAGGTATTCTATCGATAGCCGCGTTAACTCTATACAAACGCAATAATATATATACGACCTTAGTCAACGAGGAGGAGTCCTATATATAACTAAAATTACTAAGTAGGTCTTATACTTTACTATACGAATAATTAATTTCTAACTCCCCAACTTAGAACCTTCTTACCTCCTATTCTATCAAACCTAATACACGATTATAGATACGACTTTAGGCAACGAGGACGAGTCCTATATATAGCTATAACTACTATTTGAGAGTAGGTATTATATATATTCTTTACCGTATAACTAACTAATTTCTAACTCCCTAACACAGAACCTTCTTATCTCCTATTCTATTATACTACAACTACAAACGCGACTTTGGGCAACGAGACAAGTCCTACTATTCGGATATAATTAGTACGTACGCTTCCTATATTACTACATTACTAACCGTAGTTACGAAGTTAATTCTATCATTTCTTCTCTCCCGCTATAGTCTCTAGGTGAGTAGCTAAAGCTGCGTATAGCGAGCGGTACCTACTAACGTCTCTAAGAAAAGATTCTCGTAGTAACGGTACGCTCCTTAGAGTAGGCTCCGTCTCCTATTTATATACTATCTCTATTAGTACTTACCTACTCCAAGTATTATTATAGTATTAACGGGCGCTTAAGCGTAGCCTAATATGCGACTTCTGAATCGCTAGGTTATCTAGGTTAATTACGATCCCCAGGCCGATAGTTAGTAGGGCTCTAGTATCGTCGACGTCCCTCGCCCTCTACCTTACGCGAAATGCCTTCTCGCCGTCACTCTAGGCCATTTTTTCGATAATTATAATAAGGAGGACGACTCTTTTACTAGAAGGGTAGTATTCCAAGCTAGGGGGGGTAGTTCCTAGGTCGTTTACGATTATACGCTAGGTAGCTTTTCGCTAATTACCTACGTCAACGCGCAAGATAGTTATAAGCTCGAGATTCAGATTTTGTTTAACGATTCTAGCGCTTAGGACGCCGATAAATCTATTATAAGCCTTTCTATATATAACGAAAACTTACGTTCTATTAAAGAGGGTTCTAGAGTTATTAATTACTCTAGCGTCTATAGTAAGGATATCTAGTAGCGCGAAATTATACTGTCGGCGTTATCGTATATATTATAGCTGTTCAGCCCTTCCTCCCAAGAATTACTAAATTATATAACGAAAGTAGGCGGAAAGTTTTACCACGTTATTATTAATTATATACTATAGGATAGCTATCCTTACGTAAAGGGCTTCAACCTATTTATAATAATAAAGTACGGCACCGTCTAGAACCTAAAGGTATCGGCCTTAAGGGAAGTATTTAAACCACCTTACCCGCTACGTAATAAGGAATACTATACTACTAGTATAAGTATCCTTGCGTGTAAGGACTGGCTGTAGTACCTCGTAGAGGTACTTGAGCGAGGTACTAATACTACTAGTAAAGGATTTCGAAAGTAGTAGCCGGGTAAGCTAGACCTAGAGGATCCTTCTATTACCGACTACTTAGTATCGAAACTAAGTTTGCAGACCGGCTAGGGGCAGTTAGATAAGATAGAGTAGCTAAGAACTATACGCCCTCGGATCGTTGCCTTTCGGGATAACGAAGAGGTGCTGACTGTATTATAGATACAAATACGTAAGAAAGACAAATTTAACGAGGAGGACGAGAAGCGCAAGCTATAAGAGGTTAATAGTACCGTCTTTAAGGTCGCTAGCAGCCAGCACCTTAAATATAGTTACTTTAGGGAAAACCCTCTCGCCAAATTCCTACTTCATACTTAGGTTCGCGTCGAAGTCGGTGACCTTGTAGAGCCTATAGATTAGGACGCGAATTAGTATAGACAAATTATTTCAAGGAATAGAGTAGGCGATAAGAACGATACTACTATCTTAATCTATACCGGTTTAATAACTATATACCCGTCAGACGAGAACGATAATGCGCTCGAGCTAGAGGTAACCTAGAGTACCCTTATACTCGGCCCAAATGTCGTTCCTATCGAGGCGTAGACTAGTCTTAAAGTCGTTAAGGCGCTAGCCTTAGATACGGCTCCTTACAGCTTTAAGGTAGCTAAGAAGAACGATAATAGCTATAACGATTACGTCTATACTACTCTCAACCGCTTATAGCTTGCCTAGAGAGATTATGGGCATATATACTATAAACCTACTCTCGAAGTAGCCTAGATTATAACCGGCAATAATCTGCTTATCTACCCGGTAAGAGACCTATTCGCGCCTTTATTAGTAAATAGGAGCGAGGCGGAAGTAGGCGAGGTCCTTACTTGCCTAGACGAGTACAAGCGGGATTTAAAGGCCAACTAGTAGCCTATAATCGACCTTTTACGCGTAATTTCGAACCGTATCGCTATTATTACTAGTTTGCCCGGTAGTAGGAAGTCCTACGTATATATAAAAGCGATAGCCGAGATCTTTATAAGATTCTTCCGCCCTCTCTCTAATCGTAGTATCCTTTGGCTGACTCCCGTCAACGATCTTTTAGACAAAGCGGTAGTTAAGGCGGCGGAATTTATAAGAGAGGTCTACTCGGTAAAAGGTATCGACCCAGCTACGATACTAGTTATACGCTTTTATCCGTATAAAGGCGAGAAACGCGTTCTCTCTTAGATATTGGGCAAGGAGCGATTAGATAAAAAGAAGGATATATTCGATAAATTCGATAAATAGGTAAACGAGCGGGGAACCGCCGAATACTCCGAAATTTCGCTAGATATCCGGGTATGGCTGAAGTCTCTAAGTAAGGATAGGAAGAGATATCGACTAGAAGAATATTTACTCTAGAAAGCGATCGTGGACTACTCCAGCTTCGAGTATAGCTCTACGAATATTAATATACCGAAATATCTATTCGCGCATCTAGGGGCTAGGATACGGTAGGCCCGCTATTATACGCTCGCCAAATTCTTCGTTAAGGGCAGGGCGATAAAGGAAGGCGAGATAGATAAAATAGGCGATCTTACTCGTAATATCGCTATCTCCGCGCTATAGTATAGCCTATTCGTCGTTACGACTTATAATACCGCCCTAGATACTATACTTCACGGCGTAGACTTTAGGGTTATCCTAATTGATAAGGGTAGTCGCGTTACGGATCCTAAACTTAGTACGTTGCTGGCCGAAGTCCTAATAAACTACGGTACCGGCGACGTAATATTTGTTATCGCGGGTGATTCCAATTAGCTAAAGCCTTATAATAACGCCAAAAACTTCAAAGACCCCGCCGAGTACCCCTATAGGTTACTTGTAGAGTTCGACGTCCTTACTCGCTTTAGACTTATTAGCTACGTTACCTTATAACTAGATATATACCTTCGCTTCTCGCCTAGTATCGGCGCACTCCTAAGAGAAATACTCTACGATAAGACCTACGAGGTTAAGCTAGATACTTTACTCAAGCTAGTCGAAGAAGCGAAAGCTTTTACTAGACTAATTACAATACTAGAATCTTATATATAGCTTGACGTTAAAGGCAGAGAAGAAGTTAATATAACTATATTAAGACGCAACCTAGAGAATATGACGGCTATTTTCAAGTGGATCTATAAGATCGCTATTCTAGCGCTACCCGGTTTACGAATCGACGTTAAGGATATCGGTATCTACATCGCCTACTCGAATACCTAGCAGACGTATAAGGATACTCTTTAGGATTTCGCTAAAGGAATCTCGGGCTTAAAGCGATACCAACGAGCTAATAACGGGGTGCCTAAAGATCTTAATTTGGAAGAGTTAGGCTACGAACTCGGAGAGTCTCTTAAGTATCGTATATTAGACACGGTTATCGGTGGCTAGAAAAAGGTAATATTCTAGGATACTATCGTAGTAAGTAATAGGCCGGGCTATTAGAGTATAAGGAACCGTGCGCTCGTTATAGTAACGCGGGCGGAGTTCGGCTAGATTATTGTCGGTAATTAAGAGGCCCAGCGAGTCTAGGATACTAAGCGTCGAAGAGAGGTACCTTAGGTCGGTACTTATAGCTTGCACCGAGTTTGGGCCTACTACGTTAATAACGGCCTAGTTAAATAGTATAACCCCGTAGAATTCCTATAGATCGACGTAATTATGCAGCGCTCGGTCAAGGGAGAACGCTTCCGAACCGTAGCCCGTAGAAGAGAGGCGGGAGGTAGTAAGCCTAAAGAGGAGCTAGACTATAAGGAATCGAGCGAGACCGGGGTTATTAAGACGGAAAACGGCGAATCGAGCGAGACTAAGGTTATTAAGACGGAAAACGGCGATCTCTCCGCTTAGCTACAAGCGCTGCTTCTAGGTTCTAGCGGTAACGAGTATACGGTAGATAATAAGGAACTTACGTTATAATACGCTCTCGCCGTATTATATAGGTAGTAGGGTTGAAGATCTTAGTATACTTTTCTTTTAGTACGTTATAATCGTTATAGTATACGTGGTTCTTATTAGTCTCTACCGCTATCTACCTAGGTTCCTACTACAAGCCTAACTACTTTGTATAAGCCTTTAGAGTAGATTACGAGCTTATTCTTAGGAGCGACCGAGTACATGGTATTTCGGGAGACTAGATAAAATAGTATTTAGATTGGGCTCTAGCGATAATTTCTTATCGATATTAAGTTTGGTAAACTTGATAGGTTAGTTCAACTTTCCTCTACTAACTAGTTAACTCTAGAAACTAGAAGAGGTAGCTCGTTATAGTAGGTAAGTAAGTTATTAATAGGCTTTGAGTAGAGTAGATTCTAAAGTTATAAAATTATCTTAAAATTAAGTTCCGAGCTCGACTATTATTTAACGCTAATATACTCTAACTACTTTTATACTTAATCTAGCCTAAGAAACTATCTTTTAGCTACTATCTTCTCCCTAATCTCCTAAAAGACCTTCTACTCCTTATACGTATACTTTCTTATATAGAAGTCAAAGAAAGCCTTCAATAGGTCGGCCTCGGAAGTATACTAAATAGGGCTCGAGGCTCTCTTAACTATAACTTGAGGCTACTAGGTCATCTATTAACCAGGTAGATACGGGAATTAACTAAGAGGAACCTATAGTTGGCGAAGGTAAAGATTATATATATATATATATATACTCTCTCTCTCTCTCTCTCTCTCTCTCTCTCTCGCAATAGTAATAGTAATAGTAATAGCTTTAACTTCTTTAACTTAGGCCGCTTCAATACCTCCTTATCAGTATCCTCTGTGCAAGTAATCGACTCGGTACTAGAGGAGGAGTTACTAGAACGCTTGCGCTTCCTCCCTCGATTAGCCCTCCGCTAAGCCTTTCTTCGAGCTACTATATAGTCGGCAAGGGCAGCTACCTAGTTAGGTAACGGTAAGTTAATTAAAGCGATTCCTACTTGAATCTCTATATTCTACTACTTTAGGGCGTCGCGTTTAATATAGTAATGGTTCCTATAGTTCGTAAGAGCGCCAACTAAGCTACTGAGTGGGAAGCGATACCGCTAGACTAAGGCCCTAAAATAAAGATCTAGTCGTAGTTAAAACAAATAACGAAGGGAGAGGATTTTTTTTAACTAGGGAGATAGCGAGGCGGTCGGTAGATAGAAGATAAAGATAGAATATATAGTGCAATTATAGTTACTATTAACGTTATAATAGAGTCTAGATTTGGTAAAGGACTTTGCTATAATATATGGAGTTTCTTAAAATAAAAATAACTTGATAGGGTCCAACCTCGTTTCTTCTATAAAGGGTACTCGATGTTTGAATTCGAATTCGTACTTTGTTTATAAAGTTGTATCCTATAGTATAACTTAATTATATTAAGAATACCGCGATAGAGTATTATAACCTTCTAGTACCTTTAGCGACTAGATAGAAATATAAAAAGCGAGTAGATCTACTTTCAACTCGTCTCTAAATACTATATCTCTAAATACTCTATCTCTAAATACTCTATCTCTAAATACTCTATCTCTAAATACTCTATCTCTAAATACTCTATCTCTATATATACTATCTCCAAACATACCATCTCCAAACGTATACTTGGGAAAGAAAGTTAGTAACTCCCTTACTTCTAGCCTAGGTACTTCGCCCCGGGGTTTCCTACCTAACGATTTATAGGATAACTAGCTATAGTATCGCTCCGTGCCCGCCTATAGGCTTAGGCCTAGTCGCGACCTACGACCTCCGCCCTAGTAATATTTTCCTAATTGTTTAGATAATGTTATCCTATATAGTAATATATATAGATAGAGGTTGGGTGCTGCTCTTAGGTTAGGGATATTCCTACCTACTAACTTTATATAATATAACATGGTGGTTATAGTATAGGGATAGGATATAGTTATAACCTGCAAGTTCTCTTATAGGTTATTAATTAATCAGAATATACCATACCAATAACTAGTCCTTTCTTTATCCTTTCTTTATTGTCTTATCTTTTCATTAACGTCAATTCACACCTATATACCTGATAGGATCTAGTAGAGATATACTAATACTAATTAGTAGTTATTATCACCACAGATCTGCAAGGTTACTATCTACACGAAAACTACTCGTAAATTAGCTTGTAGTAGCTAGACAACTCGATATACCATATCCTCCCGGCCGGAATCGAATAAAGACCCACAATTACCAGTAACCTACCTAGATTTGGGGGACTAACTGGATAATTAACAAGATTAATAATCCTCTACTTCGAATGCAGTAAGTATACCTATAGAGCGTCCTCTACCTCCTCCTCCTACTCCTCCTCCCGAATTTATTATACTTGATGGTCAATCTTTTCTTATTAAGAGATAGTACCTGAACTTAGACCTGAAACCTACCTTATATATACCTAGAGAAGAACTTAAAGGTTATATAGTATAGTAAGTATATACATTCAGCAGAGAGAAGAGCTAAAGAATAGTTAAAGAGAACTTCTACGACTCTTTTAGGGTATAGACACTTACCCTATAGGAAAGGGTAGATAAGGATAGCCTGAGAGTACTCAAGGTATTAATTAAATTCCTCTTACCACCTTCCTATAACCCTATATTACTATTATATCTACAACTCAGCAACGTTGTTGTTAGTATCGAAAAAGAGTATAATATAAGTCAAATTATAGAGCTCTAAATACCTCGAAGACCTCTCTATCTATTAATAATAAATCCTTCCTATACCTTACTAGAGACCTCTAAGAAACTAATTACCTCAACTTTACCTACACCTAGCTATAGCAACCTTAATTATAGCAATGTTACCTTCGAAAGAAAGCAAAATCAAGGTCGTTCTATACCTCCTTAATAGCTAGAAGTACCTGAACCATCTTAGCTATAAGGTTTTGGACTACTACTATCTGTCCTACCTATAACTCGTTACCCCCAGTTCCCTCCTCGGTTAGAAAGTAGTATTCCGGACGAGTAAGTAATCTTGCAACGCCCCAATCTACCCCCTATAGCTACTAGGTTGACAAATCTTGCTAAGTTATACTAGGAAGATATAAGATATGGAGTAACTACCTTTGAGGTAATTAACTCCAAATTTGAGATCTTTATAGATACCTATAGGAAGGTTGGTATTAGTAATAAATAGGATATAGTTTCTGCTGTACCCTTAATACTTAAGGGTAAGGTAAGAGACTACTACTATAAGGATATCCTTAAGAAAAGGTATATAATAATCTATAATACCTTCAAGGCCCTTATAACCCATTTCGAAACTCCTAAAAGGCGCTAGACCCTCCTAATAGAATAGAGAAATGCTACTCTTCCTTAATAACTAGAGAGAAATCTAGGGAAGTCTAAACTTGAGTATCTTGAACTCCTTATTAGCCTCCTAGCTAAACTAAGGAAAGTACTTGGAAAGATAGAAGAAGATATATACGATCACCTCCTCAATATATACGTAAACGTTAGGGAATATCGCTATACTATCTTCAATCCTGCCTTAGGATTTGAGCCTCTTTATATATAGTTAAGATTAGCTATTTTAGCAACCACACCAATTGCATACAATGTTCGCTTCTAGGAGGATAAAGAAACTTAGTTTACTACTCAACCGGATACGCAAGTCAAGTTGCAAGAGGAATTTCAAGATTCTAATAAGTTTAAGGATGATGATCCTTCTTAGTAGTATACTAATAGGATATATTCTCGACTACTAAATAGACGATTTCGAGGCCGCGGAAGACCTGCAAACCGCTTTATAGGACGAGGACGTTATAGAAATCGCAATAGCAAACTCCCTTTCCGCCTAAGATCGACAAATAAACGCGATAGACTATATTTTGTTTATAGTAGTAATGAATATTGGTTAGACTACTATATAATTAAGGAAAGGAAAGCTAGTTTCGCTAAATTCAAGGCCTTACAACCATCCTACTTTATAGAAACAAAGGCTATTAAAGCCTATTTAGTAGTAGTTAATTACTATAAAGGTTCCAACTCCCTTAAAGACGACTTTTTACGCTAGGAAGCATTTTCTATCTTTATATAAGAAGATAAATCATTTTACATAGTAGTCTAATAACTTGCTAATAATACTACCGCGTATTTTCTCGACAAAACGTACTATGCAAATAACAATACAGCCTCCAAATAAGTCGAAATCTACTAGTTTAATACTCGCTATTTAGACAATACCTTCTAAGGTATCCTACCTAACACTAGAGTAGTAGGAATTTCGACTACTAGAGAACTATAGTTCCGAGTACTACAAACTTATATACCAATTACTTTGGACTCGGCAATATCAGGCCAGTATAATATTGTCTTTAGTAAAGGTATAGCCTCCTCCCTCGGCATTTCCAAGGTTCCTACACTAATAGGAATTATTGATTTCTATATTGTCCCTACCAACATACCTTTCCTACTATATATATATAATATAGATAGGCTTGGCGTGTATATAGATAATATTAGAAACCTCCTTATCTAAGGA
>QWZN01000244.1:0-31443 GCA_003693225.1 Venturia aucupariae | reverse complement strand
AGAGAAGGAAGTAGATATTAATTATTTTAAGGATAGTAAATTTAACTATAAAAGATAAAGCTTAAGTACTAAATAGTAGCCTAGCCAAGTTACTTTATAGTAATACCAACTAGTTATATTCTATTATAGGAAATAGGTTATATAATAAAAGTTATAAACCTGAGCTTCCTATTAGCCTATAGATACCTAGGCTCCGTAATTCAGGCCTTAGTTACCCGTTTAAACACTACTACCCGAGCGTGGGCGTTATTATAGCAATAGTTACTTTGGAATTTTCGATTTATACTATATTAGATCTCGGTTAGAGATAGATAGTTTCGGATAGAATTTCGACACTTCTAAGTACTATAAGTTCACCTACGCATACGATTTATATAGCTTTCGATTCACCTAGATTCCCTGCTTTTGATTTTTGAATACTAGATTAGGTTTGGGATAATTAGTACTTAAGATCTTAGGGTTTTATATTTATTTCTTTCCTATATATCTACCCCATAGTCTCTACCTTATTTTTCTTTTATAAAAGAAGAGTTGCCAGTGTTTGGATAATATTATCCTATATAGTAATATATATAGATAGAGGTTAGGTACTACTCTTAGGCTAGGGATATTCCTACCTACTAACTTTACCTAATACAACATGGTGGTTATAGTATAGGGATAGTATATAGTTATAACCTGCAAGCTCTCTTATAGTGTTTGTACAAAGGTATTAATAAACAAGTAGTACTATCTCAATCTCTTACACAGACCTTGGTAAGACTGTAGCTATAGAAGGAAGCATTAGAACAATAAGGCAAGTAGTACTATCTTAAAAGATAGTAGATAGTCTAGACCATCTACCTGTCTATATTATAATATATAGTAAAACATGGTAATGCAATAATAGCTCTTAATAATGGCAGGAAACCATTATTAAAGCTTAGGGGTTAGATATAAACTATATATATTTATACACCTCTAATTGCTAGGCAATTAGAGAGATATAGAACTACTACTAGAACCAAGTAAACTACTAGTAGTTTATTATTCTATAGGCTCTTATCCTAGTCTCCTTTTGTCATTATCTTTTTACTAGTCTATACATTTTATTACTACCAGCTAAGCTAGTACTATACCTACAGTAGTATACTACAATCTACCCTATTCCTGTGGAGTAGAACCAATATATAGGTTATTAATTAATTAGAATATACTATACTAATAACTAGTCCTTTCTTTGTTCTTTGCTTTATTGTTCTTATTTTATTATTAACGTCAACCTATACCTATATACTTGATAGGATCTAGTGGAGATATACCAACAATAGTTATTATAAAGTTAGGTAGAATAAAAGATAAGTAAGATTAAATCTTTTACCTTTAAAAACTAACGTTTTCTTATATATCCCTCTACGTATAATATCTATAGATCTAATAATTCTTTTATAGACTAGTATATATCTATACTATAGCGTATAAAAATATCTAGTAATTATATTTAGTACTTCCTTAGGAATACTTAAAAATACCTACTTTTCTATAGTAAACTAGCTATAATAAATTTTCTAATAATTATAATTTTTTAATAAGCTAAACTATAGCTCTTAGATATAGTATCTATTATCTACTAAAATTTTGAAATCCCTAGTCTAACGTATAGCTATAGAGAAGTATAGGAGATTATATATTTCTATAAATCCTTTCTTTTTATCTTCTATCCTTAATAACCTTATAAATATAATAGCTATAGTCTTAAAAAGTATACTATTGAATTCCTCGCGTTTTTCTAATATAGTAAGATATATAATATAATATTATTTTCTAATTTCTTTTTTCTAAGTCTAAGAATTTTTTTAGACCTTAGATTACTTAGTTATTATACGTACTATATATAAAACCTATAGAAACTAGTCGGCCTTTCTTCGGCTTATCTAGAGATAAAATATATATATATATAGTAAACCTACTACTTCTACTACTTCTAGAACTCCTAGTTTATTCCTAGTTGATTTCTAGTACTACTAGTTAATTTCTAGTACTCCTAGATAATTCTAGTACTTCTAGAACTCCTAGTTCATTTCTAGTTAATTCCTAGTACTCTTAGTTTATTTCTAGATTATTCCTAGTATACTTTTACTAATGTATTAGAGCTTATTTTAAAATAAGAGAGACTATTTCAAATTAAGATTAAAGAGCTAATTACTAAAACTAGTCTCTAATATTACTCTCGATTACTAGAAACCAATACTTATAAGCTAGATATTCTTTCTCTAATTATATCTAGATTATTAATTGATTATAACTTATTAAACTAGATATCTAGCTTATTACTATTTAATATAAGTAAACTATTTACTATTCTTGATAAGAATAAACAAGATACAGAGATTACTTTTATATAATAGATTGCTAATAGCGCTCAAAACCATCGGGGCTGGGTCTAGTACTAGTATTTGAGTCCGACCTAGCTGTCGCCGCGACCAGAAGATAGATCTCACTCGTTTTACTAAGGTCCCAGCTTGTGTTGATGCAAAATCTACACCGTGAAGGCATCAATATGAACTTGTTGACATTGAGATGGGACGCGTCAACGTCCTGGCGACGGCTTCAAGGTTCCTCGAGTCGCCCGTTAAGGTGGAACATTTGCCTACCTCAACTAGTGCTGAGGTGACCCGAATCCGCAAATTTGTAGATGCACAATGATGACCAAGAGCTGGTGAATACGCGGAAAGCAGTGTTGACTTGGAGCAACCCCGGCATGGATGAGTCCCACGCTGGCATTTGCCATTCGAAGTCTTTCTGACTGATTTGGCATTATTGTTTGCAAACTGAGATCGATGTAGATAAAACTTCCGGTGAGCAAGAAATCACCTCGCTAGGAATTTATCGACATCCATCTCACTTCAGTAGATCTCAATTTCAGAGACGAAAATCATGGTTCCTGGAGGTCGGGGAACGCTGAGTCGAGGTCTTGATTCGAGAGTGGAGAAGGAGGCTGGGGAGTGAAAAAAACGCATGACTTTGGTGTTATGAGCACCGACAAAAAGCGTGACGCGTCACGCGTCTACTAGGAAGCTATAAATCCTGCATCTCTCTCTGCTTCCACCCTCGACAAGTCAACATCACAAACTCTCCATTTAATCGGCACATCCAATACCTCCAGTAATACCCTTTCCGCAATGTCTTCTCAGATCACCCCATCCAAGAAGGTTAGTCCCGTCGCTGTCGTGTACTTGCCACTGCGAACCGTGGTGACTACGCGTCAAAATCCAACAACTAACAATGAAAGGCCGCCTCCGCCATTGAGTCTCTCAAGATGACTGACTCGCCTATCAAAGGACCTGCCTTCACCACGGAAGACAAAGAGAACACGTCCAATGTTGCCATCCCCATTAAAGGCATCCCGGACATGCCAGAGGAGACCAAAGAAGTGAAGCTATCAGTCGCAACTACCATCAAGGCTGAGGAGGCTTCCGAGCCACTGCTACAAGAGAACCCGCAGCGATTTGTCCTGTTCCCCATCCAAAATCATGACGTGAGTTTACCTGGACGCGTTCCTGACGCGTAAACTAAATTGAAATGCTGCTAACCATTCTTTATGTAGATCTGGCGCATGTACAAGAAGGCAATGGCCTCATTCTGGACTGCCGAAGAGATCGACCTCTCCAAAGATGTTCCAGACTGGAATAACCGCCTGAACGATGACGAGCGCTTCTTCATCTCCCATATTCTCGCATTTTTCGCAGCATCTGATGGTATTGTGAACGAGAACCTCCTCGAACGCTTCAGCAACGAAGTCCAGGTCCCAGAAGCCCGATGCTTCTACGGTTTCCAAATCGCTATGGAGAACATTCACTCCGAGACTTACTCCCTCCTAATCGAGACATTGATCAGCGAACCTAAGCAACGTACATACCTTTTCAACGCCATCGAGAACAGTGAGTATTGGCATACGGCGCGTCTTTGGATACAGCTAACGCGTTCATTCAGTTCCCTGCATCGGCAAGAAAGCCGACTGGGCGTTGAAGTGGATATGCGATGACAACTCGACCTTCGCATCGCGCCTTGTCGCATTTGCAGCCGTCGAGGGCATCTTCTTTAGCGGTGCCTTTGCCTCTATCTTCTGGCTCAAGAAGCGCGGTCTTATGCCCGGTTTAACCTTCTCCAACGAACTCATCTCTCGCGACGAGGGAATGCACACCGACTTTGCCTGCCTCCTCTTCTCACAGCTCACCAAGAAGCCTTCGCCTGAAGCCGTCCGCGCAATCATCACTGAGGCAGTACAAATTGAGCAGGAATTCTTGAGCGAGGCACTACCATGCAGACTGCTCGGCATGAACTCGACCCTCATGTGCCAGTACATTGAATTCGTTGCTGACCGTCTCTTGCTCGCGCTTGGTAATGTCAAAGTTTACAATGCCGTTAACCCCTTCGACTTTATGGAGAACATCTCCCTGGCCGGTAAGACAAACTTTTTCGAGAAGCGTGTCGGTGATTATCAGAAGGCTGGAGTGATGGAGAGCACAAATAAGCGTGAGGACAAGCACAACAGCAAGGGCACGGCGATTGAGCCCTCGCAAGTCATCAGCGGTGACTTCAATTTTGATGAGGACTTTTAGGATAGGATTTTCACTCTTTGCTGTTTTAGTTTGATCTTATTGGGACGGCGATTCGCAGGGGTGGTGCATAGATACTCCTCTCTGCTACACTATGGCATGGCTGGCGTGGCTGCTACCAACATTATACTATATACTAGGGCATTATCAAGGCGTTTGGGCATGCACATTGGATGTTGAGGATAGGTATGATGATAGGATAGGGGTCTGAACGCTTTGTGATATGTCAATACAACCGATAGGTACCATACCTTACGAATTGTGCCCTTTCTTGATGTGCATTTGGATTGACACTCGTGCTGGCTGGCAGAATTGAGATGGATGACACATTCGCAAAAGGATGGAACCTTAATGGATAAGTCCCAGAAATTGGAAAGGATGAAGATGGACAATCTTTTCCTATGCATACCACAGTATGTACTAGCTGCAGGTGGCCTCTGCGGTGCAGGTGTGCTCCTCTCAACGAAGCAACCTTCCCGAAGCTACCTGGCGCCCAACGCTCATCCGATATAATACCATGCCGATGTGGTTAGAAATCAATCTCATTCTTATTGTTTCCGAGTGAGGTGTCTAACCATGCGCAAATCAACCTAGCTTCAAGTTGCCAATCCCAATCCTCCTCATGCAGCCGGCCGTCATCCTTTTTCGAAGGAGCCCAGCCCCAGCCATGTTACGGACAGCAGTGCAACCATGGGCTTTGTACCCATCTTGCTGCCAGTGAGAAGCGCATCTCCTGACAAACACCTCACACACAATACCCATCACGCATCGAGGCCAGCAACTCCGAGTCCGAGTTGGAGTCGTCCTCAGGAACAGAACGTCCACCCACCCCCACCTTGCATCCTACGAGCTACTGCAACTTGAACTTACCTAGCCAGGACACGGCCTACGATAGTCGGACTGCTGCTGGTACCATGAATGACGGCTGTGGCCCGAAATGACTGACTTAATGCCACAACCTGCTGCCATCAACGACCGGCGAGGACTTGCCGCGACCAAAGATTTTGGCCCGCACCTGGAAGAGAACAGACATCCTCTCCGCAACGCCAATGCAGGTACCGTACCATCATTCGAGCAACGCATGCGCGCGACTGACATCGCCATCGACAGCAGATTACGACCCAAGCCTGGACCCTACAGCAAACAACGAGATGCTGCGCTCGAGGAATGGTCAAACCCACCATACAACAACCCCGGCCGCGCCTTCGAGCGAGGCTGTGGACAACTATGAGGACGAAGAATCGTTGCGATCGCGTCCACAAGTAGGCATACTCGGGTCAATTCAGTGCGCATAGACTGACTGCAGTCCTTTTAAGCTCAAAACCCCGCGCTCTCACACCTATCAAACCACACAGAAGAGTCGGGCTCCGCCAGATGTCAGCTCGTCCTCTCCAATGCCGCCTCCGCCGCGTCCTGAGCCCAAAGCCTCTGTAGACACGAGCGATAATGACAATGGGCACAAAGAAAAGAAGTGAGCACACCGATCTTTCTCAAACACCTCCCCCAGATTTGTGAGAATACGAGCGTCATCCATACCCTACACCAACGGTGTGGGCTTTGCTTGGCTGCAGCAAGGGTTACCAACGCTTCGCAATCTTCCGCCAATTCGAGATCAAGGCTGACCGACCATGCAGGAAGGGAGTTTCCTTCCTCAGCCGCTTTATCAACGTGGGGACTAAAAAGAAGGATGAACCAGAAGAGGAACTCGAGAAAGAGCCTGACGAGGAGGAATCCAGACCCGAAGGAATGGACGCCCAAGCATATCTGCACGCCGTCGACAATATCGAGTTCAATCCGAGACATCCGCAACCTCCGCCGTACATAAAAGTCAGGTCCAAATACAAGAAAGAGAAGGAGTTTGATCGAGTATTTTTGGCGCAGGAATTGAGGGCAGGTACGCCCATCACTCCGTTGGCCAGGACTCCTACGTCGCAGGCTACACTTAGCAGAACGAATACATCCTTTACGCTCAATTCACCTACGTCCGAAACGGGTCCGACACAATCCGAGGAAGAAGCCGTGTGGGCTTTGGAATTCAGCAAGGACGGAAAATATTTGGCATCTGGTGGCCAGGACAAGACCATACGCGTTTGGGCTGTAATATCGACACCTGGGGAGAGGCGGGAGCTAGACAAAGAAGAGGATGAGGTCAATGCTACTGCACAAGGACTGCGACTAGACGCGCCTGTGTTCCATCCTGTAGTCCATAGGCAATATGAGGGCCATGAAGGCGCTGTGATCGATTTGAGCTGGAGCAAGAATAATTTTCTTCTTTCTGCTTCTGCCGACAAGACAGTCCGACTATGGCACATCAGTCGAGCAGAATGTCTTTGCACCTTCAAGCACACCGAGTACGTCTACTCGGTACAATTCCATCCGAAAGACGACAGATTTTTCCTAGCAGGGTCCAGAGACATGAAGCTTCGTCTTTGGAGTATCCCGGATAAGGCAGTCGCATTCTCAAAACAGGCTTCAGAAGTCATCACGGCTGTGGCGTTCACACCAGATGGGAAGACTGCGATAGCCGGAACGGTCAACGGCATGTGTTCCTTTTACGAGACGGAGGGACTGAAATTGAAGACGCAGGTGGCTGTGCGGTCGAATCATGGGAGGAACGCCAGAGGCAGTAAGGTTTGCTCCATCCAGGCTGTTACTTCACCCGATTCCAAACATTCCGGCGACGTCAAACTCTTGATATCCAGCAACGATTCCCGCATACGAGTCTACAATTTTCGTGACAAGTCGCTGGAAATGAAGTTCAAAGGCCACAAGAGCGAACAATGCGCTATCCATGCGACGTTCAGCGATGATGCAAAGTACATCATTTGCGGCAGTGAAGATAAGGGTGCCTTTATATGGTCAACAACGGCTTCTGAAATCGAGAAACCAAATCAAAGGCCCGTCGAATGGTTTGAGGCAACGACTTCGAAAACGATGTGGGCCTTACTCGCACCACATCAAACGAGACAGTTGCTAGGGCAATCAGAAGACCCCATCTACGATTTGTGCAATCCGCCGCCGGTCACGCTCATGTCGCGCTCGGAATCTGCTGCGTCTTCAAGACCGCCGACGGAGGGAGGAAGTGTCAAGAATCACGCTGTTACGCCTCGGCCTGAGCCTGCGAAGAAAGGAAGGGAGTCACCTCAGTACCTGGCACGAAATGGACATCCAGGTGGACAAATCATTGTTACTGCATCTAGTTCTGGTGACATTCGTGTATATCGCCAAGACTGTGCTTTTACGAAACGGAAGAGCAGTGATGATACTTCAAGTGTTTTTGGCGGCAAGAAACCTGGCAGTCTATATATGGCCAGGGCCATGTCTAGGAGTTCCACAGGAAGGAACAGTCGGAGTGACTCGACAGGAACTCAACCGCCGCAGGATCGCATTCTCAGCTGGCGGCAAGCGATATCCAGCACCCAAAGTCTTGATAGGACTGGTGCAAACCGGAACGGTAGCGATGCCAAAAGTACGCGCAGCATATCGCCAGGTAAGGCGGGCTCAAATTTCCAGGGAAGAAGAAGTGATTCTATTGCTAGGAGAGGGGATGTCGGAAGACTTACTCCTTTGACAAGGAAGAGAACGGAAGAGAGCACACCGCCGAAGGAGAAATCAGACCTCAAAGAACCGAACGAAGACAACCCGCTTTGGTTGCAAGGACAACAGAGTATGATGGCTTGGAACTTCCGGGAATACGCCGGGCTTGCCCGCAAGGATGTTGGAGAGCATTCCATGGGGCATTTAGGCGTTCCTAGTGGCAACGGACGACCTGGTCTAGAGGGAAGGGGGAGCAAGACGTCCATTGTCAGTACACTGAGTTCTGAGGAAATGAGTGCGGACGATGTTGATGTTGAGGAGGCTGGGAGTGATGTTGCGGAGGTTAGATGTGAGAAATGTAAGGGCACGAGTTTCAAGGCGAAGATGGTCAAGGGTACGGGACAGAGGCTTGTTTGTCAGAGGTGTGGGAATGTTACCCAGGCGGCGGCGGCGGGTGGCTGGCTTGGCTTGGTTGGAGCATAGAGCGAGTGCACGACGCATGTTTAATGGGTGGGTATCTGTGGGATCTGTGTTTAATCTGGACTAGAAGGGGTGGGATGTTCTGTATAAGATATTAATGTTGGGATGAGGTTGTCTGCGCATGTACGTGTATGGTGTAGCATAGGGGGTAGGTTCTTGCCACGCCTTTACTGATAGTTTGGCATGGGTACCAAACCTTTCTTGATCTGACGCTGATTGTGTACTCGATGCTTGAAGCAATTCTCGAAAATTGATTCATGATCGACTTGTGTAATGTTTCACTCGTCATTGGCCTTGACAAACCTGAGGAAGAGCCGGGAAGATATTGTCATGGACGACTAAGGTTATTGTGAAAAACTCAGTGAACGCGAGTATGATTTGACAAGATGTGACTTCTCATGAAATTTCTTGGAGAATCATATGTTTGGGAGTGGAGTGGAAGTGGAATTGTTTACTTGGAAGGCGTTAAGCAGAAAATTAGAGTTGGACGTTTTGGACTAAAGTTTAGATTGCTTATACTGAATCAGATTGCAGAGTAGAACAGAAAGATATGTTGGGATAGTACTTTGAAAGATGGGGAGAGGGCAGTGACAAAATTGCTAGCCATCATTCAGGGGTCGGTGAGTTCGGCATTGGGACAGTGATATAAACGGCCAATGGGATTAATTCCCGAGGATATTCGAGGTTGGTGCTAAAGAAAAGAACTTGGGCAGGAAGGAGACGTCTTCGTCCGTGAAATGGACATTTGCATCAATCTCCATGCAAAAGGGATATCATCACCAGTTGAGTTTGAATCAGAATTTCAGCACCAGCCTCAAAAACCTCGCCTTTTCATTCCTCAATTACTCATAAACCAATTCCCAGCCACGGCCGTTCCAAGTCCCGTCTTCTTCCCAAACCCATCAACATCAAGTCTCGCCCTCTGCCTCAACGCGACCTCCCCTCTCCAACCCAGTGCCTTCACATGGAACCCCTCGGGCTGCTCATAGAGCAAGAACACATGAAGAATGCGGTTCAGCACCGCGCGGTGGTCTCAGCGCCGCCCAGTCAACACTCGCACTCATCTCCTTTCTCGCCAACACGGCGAATCCGTCATGATCCTTTGTCACGCTGACGGTCAGGTCGGGTTGCAAAAAGTGCAAGTTTGGGCCGAGGTTTGGGAAGGAGGCGTCGAGGTCGATGTTGAGGAGAACACGGCGGCCTATGCTGCTTGCAGTGTTGTAGTGGATAGTTTGTGCTGAGACTGCTGTGGCGCGAGGGAGATGTTGGCCTGGTTGTTGAGGTGGACTGTATCTTCCCAAGAATGAGTTTTGGTATGTAGTAGGCGGGATTCTAATTGCTATTCGTGTTCTCCAGCATACCGGTCTGGATGTTCCATTGCTCGTTTGCAGAAGCACTTGTTGGGATGACAGTCATGGTGCTATTCCTCCGAGTGTCCCAGCCATCCATCACGATGCCTTGTGCAGAATGTACTTGATGCTTATCGCCACAGGGAAGGCTACAGAGTTCTTTGTTGCGCTTCAGCCTTGTCAAAAAGCATCTCCGCCCGAAACGCGGCCTGGCAATGTTACCTGACTGGGAAGGTTGTAGGATGGAGCGTTTGTTGAGGCTGAATGAGGACAAAGGCGTGAGAAATATAAGAGAATTGGCAGTCAGTGTGGCAGTCTGTCAGGCAATTGACAAAGAAAGTGCTTTGAAATGATCAATGCACACTACCCGCGTCCAAAACATTCTTAGTGTTTCCCCGTGGTTCTCAGTCACGTGCAAGAAATCGCTAGGTGACGCCGCCAGTGCTCTTGATGCCTCCCAGCTCGAGCTTTCCTTCAACACAACACCTCTCTACAAAACCTGCCATCTCCCCTCAACTTTCTCTCTCCATCAAACAACGACCTCCACGCACTCTGGGCAGCTCATTTAAAGCCCCCATCCTCATCACAACCACCCTCACCCCATCCCCGCCTAAAGTACAGCAGCTCCGGAAGCTTCAAACCGAAGACTGACCACAGCAGTCGCCATGTCTGCTGATCCATCTTCAACACCTACCAAGAAGGTCAATCTTGCCAAGTACGTTCTTCGCTCATTATCTTGACGTTCAAATCTAACGTTCCATCAGTGACCCATCCGGAGGCGAGAAGAAAGACGTATGTCGACAGCGCCAGCCTACTAGCGTCGTGTGAGGACACAGTACTGACCAACATCAGGTCGATGAGATGGCCACTGCCATTCTCAAGAAGAAGAAGAAGCCAAACTCGCTGATGCATGTAGCTACCGCTCCCATATCCGAGGTGATGAACTAACAGTGGCCACAGCGTAACGGACGCAGCCAACGATGACAATTCCATCATCGCCCTCTCGAATAATACGATGGAGACGTTACAGCTCTTCCGTGGTGACACAGTCTTGGTCAAGGGAAAGAAGCGAAAGGACACAGTTCTCATCGTTTTGGCTGATGATGACCTTGATGATGGATCTGCTCGCATAAATCGTGTGGTGCGACACAACCTCCGTGTCAAGCACGGCGATATCATCACAGTCCACCCTTGCCCGGACATCAAATACGTGCGTTTCTCAGAGATGTTTCGTTTCTTATCAGACATTGACACCCTATAGGCCAAGCGCATCGCCTGCCTGCCGATTGCCGATACCATCGAAGGCCTCACTGGCAACCTATTCGACGTTTTCCTTGCACCATATTTCCGCGAAGCCTACCGACCAGTGCGACAAGGCGACACGTTCACAGCTCGTGGTGGTATGCGGCAAGTGGAGTTCAAGGTTGTGGAGGTCGATCCACCCGAATTCGGCATTGTTGCACAAGACACCGTCATTCACTGCGATGGCGAGCCGATTCAGCGCGAAGACGAGGAGGGCAACCTGAATGAGGTCGGTTACGATGACATTGGAGGTTGCCGAAAGCAGATGGCCCAGGTCCGTGAATTGGTTGAGCTGCCGCTTAGGCATCCACAACTCTTTAAGTCCATCGGTATCAAGCCGCCGCGTGGTATCCTCATGTTCGGCCCTCCTGGAACCGGTAAGACCCTGATGGCTCGTGCCGTCGCCAATGAGACTGGTGCTTTCTTCTTCCTAATCAATGGTCCCGAAATCATGTCCAAGATGGCTGGTGAATCCGAGTCGAACTTGCGAAAGGCATTCGAAGAAGCGGAGAAGAACTCGCCTGCCATCATCTTCATTGATGAGATCGATTCCATCGCACCAAAGCGTGACAAGACTAACGGTGAAGTCGAGCGTCGTGTTGTTTCCCAGCTTCTTACGCTCATGGACGGTATGAAGGCTCGATCCAACGTTGTTGTTATGGCAGCTACGAATCGTCCTAACTCCATTGATCCCGCGCTTCGTCGATTTGGACGATTCGATCGGGAGGTCGATATCGGCATCCCGGACCCAACTGGTCGTCTCGAGATCATGCAAATCCACACCAAGAACATGAAGCTCGGAGACGATGTCGATTTGCAAGCAATCGCCGGAGAGACCCATGGTTACGTCGGCTCCGACTTGGCATCTCTCTGTTCTGAGGCTGCCATGCAGCAGATTCGCGAGAAGATGGATCTTATCGATCTCGACGAGGACACCATAGACGCAGAGGTTTTGGACTCTCTAGGTGTCACCATGGACAACTTCCGATTCGCCCTCGGTGTTTCTAACCCATCTGCTCTCCGCGAGGTCGCAGTCGTAGAGGTTCCTAACGTCCGCTGGGAAGATATCGGTGGTCTCGAGGAGGTCAAGCGGGAACTCATCGAGTCTGTGCAATACCCGGTCGATCACCCAGAGAAGTTCCTCAAATTTGGTCTATCGCCGTCTCGTGGCGTGTTGTTTTATGGACCACCAGGTACCGGTAAGACTTTGCTCGCCAAGGCTGTGGCCAACGAATGCGCGGCCAACTTCATCTCCGTCAAAGGCCCTGAACTGCTTTCAATGTGGTTCGGTGAGTCCGAGAGCAACATCCGTGACATCTTCGATAAGGCTCGTGCTGCTGCACCCTGTGTCGTCTTCCTCGATGAGTTGGACTCCATTGCAAAATCTCGTGGTGGATCTGGAGCTGGCGGTGATGCCGGTGGAGCTTCTGACCGTGTTGTCAATCAGCTTCTTACTGGTGAGTACACCCGTGATTTTTCTTACAGTATCAACACTAACAATGTTTGCAGAAATGGACGGTATGACATCCAAGAAGAATGTCTTTGTCATTGGCGCAACGAATCGTCCAGAGCAGCTTGACAATGCCCTCTGCCGTCCAGGTCGTCTAGATACGCTCGTTTACGTTCCACTTCCAGACGAGCCATCCCGTCTCGGTATCTTGAAAGCTCAGCTCCGAAAGACGCCTGTCTCATCCGACATTGATCTCGACTTCATCGCCAAGAACACTCATGGCTTCTCTGGTGCCGATCTGGGCTTCATCACCCAGCGTGCCGTCAAGCTCGCTATTAAGGAGTCAATCGGTCTCGATATTGAGCGCACTCGTGCTCGAGAGAAAGCTCGCGCAGAGGCTGGCGAGGATGCGATGGATGAGGATGAGGATGTTGACGCTGAGGATCCAGTTCCTGAGCTGACCAAGGCACATTTCGAAGAGGCCATGCGAACGGCCCGTCGCTCTGTTACTGACGTTGAGATTAGGCGGTACGAGGCTTTCGCGCAGTCGATGAAGAACTCCGGTGGATCCAGCTTCTTCCGATTCCCTGAAGAAGGTGCGGCTGCTGCCGGAGGTGAGGGCGGTAATGGCTTTGGGGACGGAGGTGCTGACGATGATCTCTACAACTAGATCTTTCCAAGCTTTCAGCAGCAACCGCGGAATTAAGCGTGAATGACGACGATGACCTTGACAGTTAGATCTCATGGCGGATCAAAGTGTGAAGAGATCTTTCTTACCAGGAGTGTATGGCGTGCCGGAGCGTGTCACGAGTATGATGGATTTACTTCCTTGGCGGTTTCATCAATGGTTTAGACCAAAGAACTCTTCTTTGAGAGACATATGATGGCTTAAGAAGATACATGGTATGGTGGACTTTGCTTTGGGATTTGAACAATACTTAGTCTAGTCGTGAATGGAAGATTGCCACCTTAGATTTCGGTGACTACTACTTGTTTTGCGCCTTTCTCATACTTCTACCATCACCACGGCTTCATTGATGCGCTAATCATCTAATCATCTAGTCTCTGGATACCGTGATGCTCGCTTTCGCATTTAGATTCTACTATTAGTCCAAGATGCGATGCCGTTAGATCCCCAACTTTGGCTTTGAAATGCAGGTCCCGAATTGTGTTTCAAGTACTGTCGAAACACCGAAAGGCACATAGAGCAAGCACTAGCAACCTTGCTGGGCTGTGACTCTCTCCCGGACATGACCTCTGCCTCCTTATATCCATTGTTTCTTGATGAATCCCTGTCTTAGCTAGCTTCTGACAAGCGCTGTTCAAGAGGTCAGACCCGAGAATTGTCTGTGCATAGATTCTGGCCTGTTTTTTGAGAAGAGTTCTAGATGGGGGGCACTGGGAGGTGGAATGTGGCAAGGAAAATGACACCATGTGGTTTGTCTAAATGGACACGGTCGTGCTTCTCGTCTAGTCTGAAAGGAGTGTATATGACGAGTGGGCCTTTGGGGATGTAATGGAATTTCAGCTCGGAGGGAGGGAACAATATTTCACGTGCTGAGAACAATATTTCGCTTGCTGAAGAGGATTGGGCGTGGGTGGAGGAAGAATTGTATCGTTGCTGTGGTTGTTATTCGTGCTACTTAATTTCCTCTGCCTGAGAGTTGTGCCTAAGGGAAAATTGGGGATAGATAGGTTGTTTGTTAGGCTTGGTGGTAGATTTGGCCATTCCAGCCTTGTCCGCCTTCGGACACTGTCTGCACGGGAGACTCTCGGTCCACCTCTTTCTAACACCGCAATACTGTGCACAACCAGGCCGACTTTGACATTCTGACCCATGAGCTGACAGCAAAATCATCTGCAAGTTGGTGCAGAAAAAAGGAAAGATATGCCATGAGTTGAAGTTGAAGTAGGCTTCTTGTAGACTGGATCCGAGGCTCTGCACTATGGCAGGGCCACAAAATGAGCATCGCAAAGTACAAATGGACGTACATTAATGTGAAATTTTCAGACGAGATCTCCTGCGTCTGCTCATCGTCCCTCTTATCTCCTCTATGTTCACCGTCCATCCCCCCAAATTCGCCTCCACTCAAAGAGAACACAGCTAGCAGCCGTTTGTACATTCAAGCTCCTAGTAACACCCCACTGCTTGATCTCAACGCAGATATCGCATTCAACCAATACCTCAGCTGGAATACCAGTTTTTTCGGCACCCATCACAATGATGGATCGTTTGGGCATCACTGGCAATCTCGTGCCGTTGGTGTCCCCTGGCATACCAATAATGATACTCGTGTTCGTTTGTTCAATACCAACAACGCAGTATTCGTTCTTCTTCTGACTCCTGAGCCAGGTTGCCAAATCTTTCTCTTTCAACTCTTCAATCTTGACGTGGATTTCGGATCGCACGCTTACATTCTTGAATTGTTGATTCTTGAGCACAGAGATATCGGGAACGCGAAGACTGGCGCAGCCGAAGATTTCGGAGGCGCGGGAGAGGCCGCCGAGGTTATGTGCAAACTCTATGAGCGAGGCGATGAGAATGGGGCCATTTGGTTTATTTGTTGCCGATGAAGTGGAGGGAGAGTCGAGAGAGGAATCGAGAGCCGGTGTTGCGAAGGATGGGTCGAGGGCTAGGGATTTAGTCTGGAGAGGTGCTGGCGCTCGTGGTGTTGATTCTAATGGGTTTTCTGGTTTGGCGATGCTAGTTGTGATTCTGGTGTTTGGCCGAGTCTTCGGTGACAAGACGTGCCTTCCGAAGGTCCACTCTTGTTTACCATTCCCAAGGGGTAGATATGGAGGTGCTATGTGTGCAACTGTGCCCGGCGTATCATTCGACCATACCTCCTCGAAATCTGCTGCTCGAATTAGAGGAATCTCGGAAGGGTTGATGCGCAAATATCCGCCTTCGAAAAGAGTTTGCAGATTCACGTCTTTACCAACATCGAAAGAGCTCAAGAGTTTGGCTTCGGGTGGTGTGTTGTACTTGTCTAGTGTCCTGATGAATTTATTCATCGCGATGAAGGCGGGATTCTCGATAACTGATAATTGATTTTGTTCTTGACAATGCGCGAACAAAATCGGGAAGCACCATTGAGCTTCGTGTCTGATTGGCATTTTGGGAGAGGCCGACATGGAGATCAATTCTGTGAGAAGCGAGAGGTTGTCGGCCTCCATTTCCTCGTGCGAGAATGGAATGAGCAAAACTGGTGGGTTGAGAGCAAGCTGCATGGCAACCTTGATGAGGGATGAGATGTTCTTCGGATTGGAATGATCTGCATTTCCGAGTCGCGATACATTCATCTGCAGGCCGAAATTTCTCAGAGCCAGCGAACTAGTTCCAACGTTGGCAGAATTTTCCAGAATTGTGACGCGCTGAGATATCGACGCCAGTGCCCATTCCAGTAGGAAGCGGAATCGAGGATGGGGCTCGAATGCAAGAATAGAGAAGATCTTAGTCCAGTAAGATCGAGCAGCCCCCAACTCTTGGACACACTTTTCGAGTAGAATGATGATGGCTTGGGCTTGCGTCGTACGCTTCCACTTGGCTACCATTGGGACTGGCTCCTTTTGTTGTAGCCATGGCTCCAAGATCCGGTCCAGCAATTGAAGACCGCAGGCTTCGTGACCCAGCCGAAGCCGGTTGAGCACGTCAAATATGCAGACGTGCCCTACTGTCTCGTCTGCAAAGACGTTGAGAAGATGATCTCCGGCTTCATCAATCTCACGATAAGCTACTGCCGCATCGAGAAGATACTCTGGCCGAGGTAAAGGGGGATTATTGATGAATTCGAGTACAACGCTTTCGATTTGCGGGTGCTCAAGCAAGTTGAAATTTCTGGGGATTGAGGCCCTCACCATGGGTTTCGTGTCAGAATCACTAAATTGAGGGAATTGGTTGGGGAATTGAAAGTAAGCATCCCGAAGTGCTTGCGCCAAAGGCTTCCATAAAACTGTCTTTCCTTGGACCAACTGCATCAGCTTTTGAGCATACTCTCCAATATAGTCCTTGAATTCTGACTCAGATGAAGCGTATTTTGCCATGCTGGACAAGACTAGTGGGCCGAGAAACCGTGCAGGCGCTTTTGCCCACTGAGCTTGATGAGTCGCCCCGTCCGCTAGTTCAATCCACTGACCGAATTGCTCGTCTCTCCAGTCTGACCAACTTTCCGACCCGATATGATTATCTTCTCTTTGCACAGTCGTATGCAGATACATTTGGCCGTCTGCCATCAGCAAAGCTTGCAATTTTGCGAGTCGGCGTTGAAGATGCGTCCATCTAGCAACTTCACCTTCCGAAGCACCTTTTTCGACTGGATTTAGTTTTGATACAATCGAAATGCAATGTCGAAGCAGGACCACCCGCTGGATTTGAGAAAAGGCCGTCTTAAATGGCAAGTCGACGGCGAATTCGGCATCCTCTGGCGTAATCTCCCAAGTCTTGTTCTCATCCAATCCTTGTAAGATATAGCATGTGGCGTGCGGATTGAGAGTGTTGCAGTTGTCAATCAAGTATCTCAAAATCGTCCCGCTACAAGAGCCCGAGATCTGCTTGCTTTCATAGAAGTTGGCACAGAGATGAGCAAGTCCTTCTCCATGGGTCGAAACAACGACTTTACCACTTCGTCGAATACTTTTTGTGAAGAGGCTGCCTTGCATCACATATGGAAGCAACGATCGTGCGAGAAATAGCTTGTAACTGTTGCCTGAGTGGTGCCCAGTTTCCGCTGTGGGGTAGTAATGTTGAAAAACGAATTCTGCAAGAAGCTTTCGAATGGGCTCGCTGTTTGCTTGCATCAGGCCAGCCCCAAAGAGGATCGTCCACCATGTTTGACGGACTAATGGCTGTGCTGTGGCAAACTGCTGGTTGGTTGCTTCAACCATGGAGCTAGACGCTGGTTTTGAAGGTTAGCTACAGGCTCGAATTTGGCAAAAGTGAAGCACTAGGGGGCGGATGGAAAGCATAATTTTATTGCGTCTGACTAGAATGGTGACTTACTCCGTCGTATTCCAGATACATGTGGCACGCTATGTATTAGTAGTTCTACGGTTACCACGCAGTTACAACAGAAGACGATCGAAAACGAACTTACTTTGCTCTGCCTCAAGGTCCTTCTCGTCGCCACTCCCAGAAGGCTGTTCAAATCTAGGAACCTGGTGAAGACATTCTTCCGCTTGATTGACAGAGCGGCCGATCACAATTGTCTCAAACAGACTGCAGTACTTGTTGTAATCTGCCAGATAACTCGGCTTCCGCTCGACCTCGAAATGCAGGCTCTCGGCCTGGACATCTTGTTTCAGAAGCAGCATCGATTTGCGCAGTACATATAAAACGTACTTCTGCAATGCTGGATATCCGATGCAATCTTGAAGTGCATTTTGCAGGCTGTCGAAGTATTTGTTATCAGCATCGCAGAGGATTGACTGCGTCGGTAGCAGATGCTCTGGCAATGAGAACCACTTTGTCCATACGACGAGTGCATTCCGGAGAGGCTTTTCTTGCCGCAACGCAATCCATCTTTGGATGGTGCTGAACATCGCCCTCGGTACCGACTGGAGAGATTCGATCGGGGCATCGACAGTCTCTGCTCCTCTCAGCAGGTCCAAGATAGATGCGATGGAAGTCTCATCGACATTTTCTGGGGCTTCTTCCCAGTCGAGCAATACCTGTAGATACATAGCTTCGTGTGCCTGTCGGTCGGTCAGTCGGTCGGTGTTGGTGATGTGGGCTTGTTGCTGCGACGGGAACAAATTCGACTCGTGTTGGCGCTGGTGGGGAATATCGGAGCACACGAGCGTGAATATCTCAGAACACATGAGCGTGAATATCTCAGAACACATGAGCGTGAATATCTCAGAACACTTGGGCGTAAATATCTCAGAACACTTGGGCGCAGATCTAATACCTACCTAGCGGTTAGTTTGTTTATTTACAGAGGTTGTGGTTTGTTTACACACGCATCATCGGAGGAAAGCAATATGCTCCACCACGTCGGTCGTCCCTACTGATATTTATGCAAACAATCTTGCCGCTTTGTCGAGCACAACATGGACCGCTCCTTTTTCCGCCACAGCGGACTCCAACAGTTCCGTCCCTTCGAATCTACAGCCTCTGCACCCTCGTTACGAGCATTGGCGCCGCTACCAGCATCCATCAGTGATACAATGGCCGGAGACGACAGTGGGAACGTGAAGGTGGTGGTGAGAGTGCGACAGTTCATCAAGAGAGGTATTCCCTTGCGCATCCATGTAAGCAATGAAGGACATACGGACTGATACACCAGCAGAGCACGATGTCGGCGCAAAATGTATCATCCAAATGGAACCCAAGACTGAATCGACTATTCTGCTACCTCCCTCCTCCGTCGACGCCGGCGAAGTGTCCAAGAGAGCCAAACAGGTTGACGAGAGATCTTTCATATTCGACAAGTCCTTCTGGTCGCACGATCCCACATCAGCGCATTATGCCACCCAAGAATCTGTGTACGATTCCTTCGCGACCGACTTTCTCTCGCACAACTTCGAGGGATTCCATACCTGTATCTTCGCATACGGCCAGACTGGATCTGGAAAATCTTACACAATGATGGGCACACCAGAACAACCAGGTCTTATACCAAGATACTGCGAGGATCTGTTCCGTCGCATCAGGGAAGAGCCAGAGGATAACACAACATACAACGTCCATGTCTCGTACTTTGAAATCTACAATGAGCATGTTCGCGATCTGCTCGTTCACAAAGCCTCCAGTCGCGATCACGACCAGCACTTCCTCAAAATCCGAGAGTCGCGACAAGATGGCGTCTATGTTCAAGGCCTTACAGACTCTCCAGTCAAGTGCTTCAACGACATCGAACGTATAATGGAACTTGGCGATCAAAACCGTACAACTGCTGCTACAAAGATGAATCAAACATCCTCGCGATCTCACGCTGTCTTCACCATCACCCTCAAGCAAATCCAACATTCCCTCACAAACGACGAAACAATTGAGCGAACAGCTCGGATGAGACTGGTAGATTTGGCAGGTTCAGAACGAGCAAACAAGACGGAAGCAAGAGGTCAACGACTGGTCGAGGGAGGGAAAATCAACAAATCACTTACCACACTCGGTCGCGTGATAGCAGCTCTCGCAGATCCTCGTCGACAAGCCGCTGGCGGTCCTACGATTTCTGGTCGGAGCAGTCCACGGCCCGGATCCTCACATGCACGAGCAAAGTCCAAGGGTAGCATGTCTGGTCTCGAAGTTGTGCCATACAGAGACTCCGTCCTGACTTGGTTGCTGAAGGACTCGCTCGGCGGTAATTCCAAGACAGCCATGGTTGCTTGCATCTCCCCTTCTGCAAGCGACTACGACGAAACCCTCTCCACCCTCCGCTACGCAGATCAAGCCAAACGCATTCGTACTCGTGCTACCGCCAATATCGACGCTGTCTCGGCTGCTGAACGTGATGCTCAAATCGCCCTCATGTCCGAGACTATCAAGAATCTGCAATTGTCGGTGAACCACGCGCATGAGAAGAAGATGGAAGAGATGGAGGCGCTTGATTTTTATCAGGCCCAGGTGGAGAAGATGCAACGTCTTATGGAGGAGACGAGGCAGGTCAGTGATGCGAGGATCAAAGCCATGGCGGGCGAGTTGGAATTGTTGCGACCAGAAAATTCGAGAATGAGGGGAGAGATCGAGGCGTTGAGACGACATCTTGGGCTGGTTGTGGGCGAGTTGAGGAACCCGATTGTGATTCCGCCGGAGCTTGTACCCCAGCCTGAAACTGAAGAAGGGCCAGAGGCTGAGGAGAAAGCAAAGGGATATGGGGATTTGATTGATGACGAGGATAAGGAGAATGCTGGTGCGGACGGGAAGAGACAGGCGAGGAAGTCTTTGGTCCATGAGCCGGAGGAGGATCATGAATCTTTGGCAAAGGAGATTCATAGTGAGGCCGAGCAGATGTTGCAGCAGCTAGGGCTGTTTAGGAGGAAGGTCCACGAGGACCGCAGCCGATTCTTGGATCTTGATCATTGGGTTTTGAGGGAGGTTGGTGTGAATTGAAATTGAGAAAAAGGTGGATTTGGGTAGCGTTGGCGTTTGGTATCTGGATGGGACATTGACTGGTGCTTCGAGGGCACACGCGTTGTTGGAAAAGCGTACTGGATGAAGTGAATATTATGAGTTAGTTTTACAATCACGTCAATGTCAGGTGGTCCCAGCACCAGTACACAGGTGGTGACAAAGAAATGATGATGGAGTTCAAGGCGACGTGGGGTGCGTTCAAAGTTCCAACTTGAAGACGACGACGACTCGGAGTGACGAGGACTCGTGGAGGGGCAAATCGTTCTCGACCATCCCATCCCATCCCGTCCCAGCTACCTCAGTAGTCAGGAACAAACCAATCAACCTTGATGCTTGCACTGTAGATGACTATTGACTATTTCTGGAATGGAAAGTCGACGGAAAAGAACACAAAGTTGACAATGATGAAGAGGACTTTGGATGATGGAGTTGATGTTGGGGTGAAGTCTAGTCGAAGTCTTTCCGAAGGGCACTGAAGTGATGTAAGCTTTCAATACCGTCGGGTATTAACCAGGCGGGGCCCGGCAGCAGATGGCACTTGGTGTTCGTTAACAGTGGATGGTATATTATTATTGCAGTGGTACTAGGTAGGGCAACTCCGGCGAGCAGTGCGAATACTGTGGTATGTCCCAGCATTCTTTCAAAAGGACCCGGCGAATCTTAACATCCTTGAGCAGGTCGGAACGAGGGACTTGGGACAGCCAGTGGCTGTCTGATGGGTCTCGCTAGGAGGTACAAGTAGTATTCGGGAACACGAGCAAAGGGCTCAAGTCCCCCTCCCCCTCCCCCTCATACGGAGGTAGTTCTAGTATTTGACGGATTGAAACGAACGGGTTGATCCGAGCTGAGCCACGTGAAGAGCCGCCCGAGGGAGGAATGGATCCATGCTTCAGATCGTGAAGTCGATAGATTGAGGGGCATCAGGGTGCACCACTCCACTACCACAGTAATAATAATATGGTGCTATATTGTTTTTATCATTATTGTTGTCATTATTGTCATTTTTCTTGTGATGCTTTCCAGAAGACCGAGGGATGTGCAACTCGACTACTAGGTAGTTCTTTCAAAGAAAACAGATCATCTTCTCTCGGTGCATCTCATCTCATTCGAGTGGAAGTCTCCGAGTACTCAAATAGACCTAGCATCACCTTCTGCATCACCGCAGCTCATCTCCCAAGATTTGGACCTTGCTGATGCCAGCCAGGCCTGGGAAAAAGGAGTGATGTTTACGCCAAACAATGCATAAACGGGATATTCGAAGCCAAACCCCCCGCTCACCCTTTCTTTCTCCCTCTCCATCTCGCTCTCACCCTCCCACCCAGCCTCCAGACCAACAATCATCCATCCCACTACCTACTTAGGTACCTACCACCCATCACCACCCTACTCGTCTACCTACATACCCACCATCACATCGGTGGAAGCCTTTGCTACCCATTGCTCGACCCACCACCGCTCCAACACACCTGCCCATTCATCGTTAAATGCTGATACTACGACGGAATGCAACCAGCCCTCCCTCTCCCCCTGCTATCCACACTTTGAACCGCCGTAGACAGGTCGCCCACGACTTTGAATCGCCAACGATACCGCCGTAAAGGTCCAGTCCGTCAAAGTGATGCCCGCTGCAACGGCAGTGATGCAGACCGCCTCGGCCTCGCCGTCGACGCGCAAAGCTGGAGGCGCGCCAGAGAAGAAGTACAAATGCCAGTTCTGCAACCGCGCATTCAGTCGGAGCGAACATCGCAGTCGACATGAGAGATCGCGTAAGTGCACATTGCGATGCGGCGTGGGAATCCTCGCATTCGCGATGAGGGGCAAACTTGCACATTGCTAACTCTCGACCATCGCAGACACCAAAGAACGTCCTTTCAAATGCCAAAAGTGCAAAAGCACCTTCGTCCGACGGGATCTTTTATTGCGACACGACCGCACCGTGCATGCAAAAGATGGCGGTGTGCCTTTGCATAGCGAATCGAAGCGGAAAATTGCCGCAAAACCCACAGAAGCTGCTGCTGCAAAACAGCAAGCTGCTGCTGCCGCTGCCGCCGACACCGCTACATTGGAACAGATCGAAACGAGCAGTGATGGCATGGTGGATCTGGAAACGGCCGCCATGTTGATGACTGATTTCCATCACAAGGCTATGGCGAGCCAGGAGCCTGAAGTCATGCCTGATCAACTGGATCATCATCAGTCTGTCAACAACACATCAATCATGGGAGAGGCACCGAGCTATGCGACCGGGGCGGTGTCACTCCCTCAGATGCCTTGGGATTCGTTCATGCCCCACTCTGTGCCAGAGCCAAAAGCGCACTCGAACTCGTCGAGTAGTGGTGGACACGATCTTCGTGCATCTTTCGACGGCACAAATTCATCACAGCCGCATTTGCCTCATCTGCCACCGATCATGGAGCGAACCATGTCGAATACAGGGAGCGAGACAATGGGAATGCCGTCGTTCTCTACGCTGAACAACTCGTTGTCAGCTTCTGGCATGGCCACCCCTGGCGCTCTCTCGCCATACCCTTCAATGATGGGACCTGTATCGCCCGTCGACTATCGCAGATCGCCTGGTCCCTCGCAAGCCCTCACAATGGCTCGGGCACCCCAGCTCGATACAGAGGAGCAGAGTGCTCGAATCTGGGAGAATATACAGAGTGCTGACAGCGAGGGTCATCTTCTTGACACATTCAGGCTGCCGAGCACGTCTGTGTTGAACCGTTACCTATCGACCTACTTCAATCTCTTCCACCACCACCTGCCATTCCTGCATCCCTCTTCCTTCGATCCGACAGAAGTCTCACCCCCACTTCTGTTAGCGGTTCTGTCAATCGGTGCACTCTACACTTTTGAGCAAGAACAAGCATACATGTTGCATATTGGATCTAAAGTACTGGTCAACCAATTTCTGCAGAACAAGGACAACTTCAGCTCGAGGAAGTGCCCGTTATGGACAATGCAAAGCACGCTCATCAACATGTTCTTTGCCAGCTGGAGCGGCGACCCGAAAGGTCTGGAATGGGCCTGCTCCATCAAGAGTCTCTTGGCCAACATGGTTGCTGGAAACAAATATGAACTCCAGATCCGTTGCGAAGCCCGCGAAGGGGCCCAACCAACCCACGAAGAGTGGATCCACGATGAAGGCTGCAGACGTACTTACTATGCTGTTTACATCTTCTTTGGTCTGATGACGCTTACGTACAACCACACACCAGCAATCGGCTTCAACGAATTCGACACGCTTGAACTTCCATCATCGGAATCGCTTTGGAATATCGAGGCAGCCGAGGAGGAGTCGTGGCGAGAAAGCTTGACCGCATCGACCATCATCACATTCCGTGAAGCTCACGACAGCTTGTTCCAAGGTGAAAGCTCGCGCTACAGTGCATTCGCAACCCGTGTCATGATCAATGCTCTATTCCTTGAAGTGTGGTATCACAAGCGCAGTCCCGAGGCGTTGCAGGACGTTGTCACGGAATATAAGCTTCGTCTTGCATTAGAGACATGGGAGAAGTCTCTCCAAATGTGTGAACCAGAGACTGTTGTTGTGCAGCTTAGTGCGCCTCACAAAGGCCACCCGTTGATATTCAACGCCATGGCTATGTATCGCAACACTCGTGCTCGACTGCTGGTCGATCTCAAAGCAGTGCAAGAAGCGCTTCGGTACCACGATTCATACGAAGTGGCCGCGGCCATGACCAATGCTCGCGATAAGGTCAAGCGGTCCCAAGAGATGATCAAGGTCATCCAGGAATCCTTCGATTGTATTGAGGTTGCTGCAGTACAAGGCATCCGATGGGTAGCCAGAACATCGGCTACCAACTGGAGCGTTGAGCACCCTCTTTGCGGCATGGATCTGATGGTCATTCTCACACTCTGGCTGTACAGACTCGAACATGATGAGGAGCCAGCGACCGAGGATGAGCTCGCCATGTACAATAAGTTGCGCAACTTGTTCGATGACGACTCTGTGGATGTTTATGGCGCAAAGTTGTCCTCAACCGTCGCAAGACTGTGGGGTAGCATGATTGACGAGGTCGTGGTCTGGGGGTAAGTCTGACTCTATATAAACCCCGATAAACAGGCACTCACAATCATTCAGCATTACCAAACTGATGGGGGAGTCCTTCAAACTCCACTCACAGGCCCTTGTTGGCTACGAAGATGCCATGTCAGAACGCTCAGGCTCTCCAACGCCATCACTAGCTGCGCAACACGTCCCGATGCTCGACATGCAAACTGCATACTGACCAATTCGCTAATCGCTAATGATCACCATGATTTCCTTCGTCTTTCGTATACCAAACAGGCTGGCGATGTTTCTTTCGGCGTTTGGTTCATATAAATTTGACCTGCAATAGGTTTCCTTCCCAAAAAAGGACGGTGACTTCCCCTCTCACATCTCTTGTTGAGCATTTTCTTGGATGGAGAATGGGCGAACAAGATAGCGGTGCCATGACGAGGACTGGATTGAACCTGGGTGGGCATGGTGGTGCGAGCGTTTGCACCTCTTCACCATGATCCCTAATTCCGGTGGCGCTACGAGTTGGCGAGCCGGCTGGCTCGGCTCGCTATTGTTCTTCCGTTTCTCTTCGAGTTTTCTCTGCATACCCTACATGACACTTTGTCGATAATCGGTTTTAATATGTTGGTATACGGGGTTTGAGCGCGATGCTTGTGTTGTTACTCTGTCCAGACAGTCATATACCATGTTCTTCACTGGTGCATTTTCATACGTTTGCTGTTTAGTGGGAGTTTGGGGTGGAGAGGGTATTGGATGAGGGGAAGAAATTTTGGCATACGTAAGCTGTGCCTGAATTTTGACATGGCTAGCTGCACGGAGGGAGTCGGTTGAGGCTGTTTGACGGGAGGCCATATGTATTCATAGATATGGGTAATCTACATTCTGTCTCTTACATGGCGAGGCATTCTTCAAGTCAACCGCCTCAAAAGTGCCACCTGGTGTTACCAGTACAGGCCGCAGGTCCCTTGCGATGAGTATGAGAGACGCCTGACGCCGCCTTATGGTAGGGCAGTCCTCCGTGATCTGATTTTGCTATGCCTGTGCCTGTGCCTGTGCCTGTGCCTGTGCCTGTGCCTGTGCCTGTGCCGGTGCCGGTGCCGGTGCCGGTGCCGGTCTCTTGGATAGAACTCGCCCCTCCTCCCACTACCTCACAACCACAACCACCACCACACACTCACGACTTTCTTCCACTCGAATGCACTTCGCCATGCCCAATACAGTAATCCTTCAGGGCCCCCGAAGATGCCGGATGATGGTGTTGCGGAGGCGACCTCGACGATCCTGACGACTTGTTGTTTAGCGCTGGGCGATTTTGACGTGTGTTGACAGCCAACCATGGCATCCCAATCACCTTCAACCTCGATGCTAGGCCATCTGAGGGCGCCAAATCGTTCTATGAGGGGAGGCTCTCTGTGGAAAACGCTGTGCTGCCCTTTCTGCAACCCTGACCCCAGGCTGTCGCTTGCTCTTCACCTGCACAGCGAGATGACGGATGATTCCTTCGGCGCGTATCAATCCATTCTTTTGTATACATAACCGCCAACGACTCTTCTGATGGTGTAAGAGGCTTAGTGACCAGCTGATGAGACAGTTCGTGATTGGAAATCTTCTCTTACTCTTCCTTTGATTTATCAAATTTCATCTTGGAGCTGTTGACCAGCAACGCCTTACTCTGGTAATCTTTAATGATGCCTTTCAATCATCCAAGGTCAGTCAATGTTCAGTCTCTCGAAAGCTCCTCGTTGAGCCTCAAACTTGATCTAATTGAAATGGTGTGCTGCAGTCTCTAAGAAATATGCTTACGAGCTTTTCATCTCTGCACACATGCGCCCTTCCATTCTTTGCCCTACCTGGATTGCTGGTGCTTGCAGAATTACCTCCTCCACTTCAAAACCAGGTCCCAGTCTGTGCTCAGTCTTGCCTCGAAGACTTTCTGCGACAAGACTTCGACTCCTCCGTCTGTCCAGGTTCGGCCGACTTGGACTGTCTCTGTTCACACTATGACTCCGGGGGATACACATTTGGAGAAAGGGCCTATGCCTGTCTCTATATCGCAGGTTGTACTCAAGCATCAAGACTAAATGGATCTGCGATATTCTCCGCATGTGCCAACAGAAGCAATGCTGTCTCGCCCACGCACAAGACATTGCTCATCACGGTGTCACCGTCAAAAATGACTAGCTCTACAGTGAGCATTGCTGTTGTGAAGACTACGTCTCCTACCAGCTTGACTACGGCATCGATAGCCAGATCTACCTCTAGTGCCGCTTCTGCCACTTCAATGAGTACAGGAGCAACTTTACCTACAGGATCAGATGGAACAAAGATGTCAGGAAACGTCACCATTACAATTGCTCAGATTGCTGGAATTATCATTGCTGCTGCAGCTCTGCTCATCTTGACTGTTGGCATTGCTTGCTCATGGATCTTCGTTCGCAAACGAAACAAAAAGCTGGAACAGGAAGATCAAAAGGTTCTCATGCACGAGAACTCGCCAGATTCTCCGCGTAATCCGAATGTTTTGTCTACTCCCAGAAAAGACCCTCGGAGTCGGACTGCTGGTGTTGGGATTACACCTTTGCAGAGACACTCGCCCGGATCACAACAGCAGCAGCGGAAGTACTACCCTGTTGCGCCTGATGAAAGGGCTATTGAGGCTATCAGGAGTCAGTTAACGCCACGGCCTGCTGTTCAGCCCCGCTATCCTCCGAAGGAGCAAAGTACAAGGATCGTCCATCCTTCGCCGCCGTTTCCGCCAGCCCAAGCACATACAAGACAATCAAAACCATCGCCTTTGAAGATTCCACAGAATATACAGCCTCGTAAGGAACTCAGTCCGGTCAGTGCGGAAACAGACTTTGAGGAAGACGATCCGAATCTTCAACCCCGGTCAAATTTTGCGGGCTCGAGACCAATGAGTGGCATGGACATTGGTGAATGCCCCAAAGCATCTGTGTATGCAGCTCCTGCCGCTTATCCTTCGTCACCGAGGAAAAAAAGTCCATCTCTGCCTCCGGCTCTGACTATCGCGATTTCAAAAGCTGTTCAGAACGTGCCTACACAGCGGCCGCCATTGGCTCGACATGATGCCATACAGCAAGTACCACCTCGACAATGGCAGCTTCTACCCCTATTCCAAAGTCAACAATCAAGTTATAGCTCCGCGATAGCATCTTCGCAAGCCTTGGGTGCATCAATTGGCCCTTTGACCTCACAATCTTCCGATAGATCGGCATCAAGTTCTCGACGTCCTTCAAAGAGCAGTGGTGCTCGCTCTGATTCCCAAGCTTCCTATACTTCATTCGAATCGATGGGGTCGGTTGACGATCCAACGCCACCCAAGGAAGAAGATAAACGTCTATCTCCTGTTCACGAGAGTTCCGTGTCATATCTTTGCTATCCCAAAGTTCCACGAGCATCAAACCAGATCGTACCACGCACACCACCAAGTCACTGGAACAGAGAGAGCCGTGCGTCCTCACTAGGCTCCCCATTCATGGCATCACAGGGGAGCGTGGCCTCGCCAATCTTGAACCTGAGCCCAAGGACTTCTCCTCCCAGCTTGAACGCTTCTCCTTCTCCGGCGGCTAGACAAGGCATCGGCAATAAACTTTGGAAAACAGAAGTTTCACCCCGAGGAATGAAATCTCAATATGCAACCTGGGCCACTCAGATCTCGCTTCCGATGGCGGTGAGCGCGGTGAATAGTCCCGGGTTTGGTGTTATGCCCAGGCTCACGCCGAAAAAAAAGGGTGGAGATTTAGTGCTCGATGTTAGTCGTTGATTCTCTTTTTTTTCATATACCCGGTTCTTGCTTCCATCATTCTTGATCCTTTGGGTTTGGGGCATAGCGAGGTGTTTTTGGTCATCTCAAATTCTCCCGCAGCATTTCTTGACCAGGACAGATTCAATCCTGATCAAGCAGCGAATTCTTATGTGAGTTGATTTAAAATCATTCCCTATTATCACAGCATGTATTGCTTCTATTCATGATATATCTCGTTACAATCCTGGAAGCCACTCGAAGAACATTATCACATCACCAGGATGTAGCGAGCCCACAAGTGCGAGAAGTGTTACCATGTCATCATTTACTTGTTATGATATCTATATCATCAACGATGCTTTTACCTCTTTTGCCCTGGATTCTGTTTATAGCCCCTGTTCGAAACTGGTGGCATTTCTTAGCGTAATTAGATCTAGAATCGCCCTTTTTTGATGATACTATTTTGGAAACACCTACAAATCCAGGGATAACTTGGCTCCTTTGTACTTGATCTCGCAGTCGACATGGTATTAGCTAGTGTCTATCAACGCGACTCCGTACGTCAACCGTGTTGTCACTAGTCTAACAGACATCAGTCAGGATGAGGTTTCCCTAGCTACTCGTCGGCAAGGACCGTCTCACCGGACACACTCGCCTAGAGCGATGGCTCAGTGCAAGAGATCAGGTGGAGCCCAAGAAAGCCTCCAAATGCTGAGCCAGCGATACATTCGTCAACGCGAACAACTTCAATTCCCCGGCTTGTACAAAACACTAAGTTGTACCCAGCTGGAATACCAAACACACTCGAGAGTAGGGAATGCGAAATCATGCGCATGAAACCTGTTGATATGTTGACACGCCCCACAGAGACCCGTCTCCAGATTCCAACATACCTCCTCCGCCGTTCGAGCCCATTGTCAGGCAGCGGCACTGAGATGGACGGCCACATGGTTCCAAGAGCCGTTCTCACAAATCCCCGCGCCCGTCACAGAAACATCTATCAAATACGCAACCTCAAAAAAACGTGCAATTGGACGGCCACTATATCGGTCGCTTTGAAATTTCTATCGTTTCATCTGGGGCACGAGGAGGCGAGGATTTCGGTAATAGATACGAGGATGTATCTTGGTCTGGGTATTTATAATATACGACGTTTATGAGAGGCAGGATTTGCAGATGGTTCATTCGATCATAGCACTTTTTCCATGGTATCGTGGAAGGAGGGCCAGCATCTGGGTAAAGTTCAGTTCTGTAGTCGGATTTGGTGGCCAAGGGGATTGAGATGCTGGTTCGGATTGAACAGGCTGGTGTCAAGAATAGTAGATTTGAAGATGAATAACGATGAATAAGAACACTTGTATTATATTGATAAGATAATCGCTAAGGATCCGTAGGATCTTAGCGAGTATAGTTTATATAGTAATACGTGTTTAATTTATTAGTTATATAATAGGATCCTAATAATACCCCCTTCTTAGACTATTAACTATGATAATAGCTAAATTATATTATTATTTATATACTAGAATAAGTATACTATTAAGCTTAATAGGGTAAACTTTACTAGTTTAAACCCTATCTCTCCTATAACTACTTAATATAGCTATAAGTTTAATCCTTATATTTTGCCTATTAGGCGATATAATTATAGTACTTTCTAGCGCTATTTAGGCTCTTCTAACTCTTTCTTAGTTAGAAATCTAAATAATATTACTTGCTATACCTATTATATCTCTCGCAGCCTAGCGGCTCGCGGTAGCGGCCGTAGCTCTATACTATAAGTCGTTATACCTTCGTTGTATCTATTATATAGCTAATAGCTACTTAAACTAGTACTATAGCTTCTATACGGAACCTTTAATAATTGCGGAGTAAGTTAGACCCTTTCTAGCGCCCTTTAGCGTATCTTAGCTAATTTTATATCTTTAGCTTTAAGATTAATAGTAATTAGGGTAATCGTTACTACTATTATCTTAGTAAGTCTAAGGATTACTATAAGGTTTAAAACTAATATTTTCTAGCGTGATTTGGTACGTTCTAACTATTTATAGGTTAACGAGGCTCTCTATAATAATATAAAGACTCTAATAGAAGATATAAAGTAGTTACTAAAGCTAGATATTGCTCCTCGTCTAGGCCTTAACTAGTTAGCTATTAAGAAGGTCTAAGATAGTACTACGTTAATTATTATATACGTAGATAGATAAGTAGTACTTTCTAGCGCTTTCTAGTATATTCTAACGCTTTCTTATAGTAATTAGCCTTTCTATAACAACTACTTCTTCTATAATAGTCTTGGTAGCAATTCTTAGTTAGGAGTACGCCTTGGTAGACGTTCTCGTATAAAGGCGACTATAGCGCGTAAGGAGCGCAAGTAATAGGCTAAGATAAACTAGTCTAAGTCGGATAATAAAGAGTTTTGTACCCCTAAGAAGGTATATCGTTTTCTAGTACTAAATAGTACTTTCTAACCTCGTCTAGCGTAAGTACGGCGTCGCCGGTACTACTAAGACTCCTAAGTAGAAGTCTAACCGCCTAAAGGCTACCTATATAGCGAAGGAGTCTTCTCGTCCCAAGCGTACCTTAAAGGTAAAGAATACGGCCGCGGCTGCTAAGAAGAAGGTAGTAGCCGCTATTAAAGAGGAAGATAAGAATAATAATCTTATTAATATTTAAGTTAGAGTTATTCTAGGCCTATAGGCGATAATTTAAGCAAATAGAGTTTAGTAGTACTAGTTGGGATTATTTTAATAGATACCTATGCTCTAGGGTAATTATACTAACGATTTAGGCTATAATAGGCTAGAAATATTCTACTTATAGTAGAATTCTATAAATATCTTATTAAAACCTTACTTCCTAT